>CM017195.1:14652498-14779998 GCA_004837865.1 Musa balbisiana | reverse complement strand
TCTAGATTTATTCGACTATGAGTCATATGCAACTTGTGAGCCTTGCCTTCATGGAAAACTGACCAACTCTTCATTTAGTGGAACTGGAGAGAGAGCCATTGAGTTGTTGGAACTCATATATAGTAATGTATGTGGACCCATGCCAACTCATGCCATTGGTGGTTACTCCTACTTCATTACCTTTACTGATGATTTCTCAAGGTATGGACATGTGTACTTAATAAAGTACAAGTCAAAGGCCTTTGAGAAATTTAGAGAGTATAAGAATGAAGTGGAGAACCAAACTAGAAAGAGTATAAAGACTCTTCGATTAGATCGAGGAGGTAAGTATTTAAGTACAGAGTTGACTCAGTTCTTCAAGGACCATGGGATATTATCCCAATGGACACTTCCTTATACAACTCAACTCAATGGTGTATCTGAAAGGAGAAATCGTACGCTATTAGACATGGTACAGTCCATGATGAGTTTCGTTGACCTACCCATCTCATTCTGGGGATATGCCCTAGAGACCGCAGCTTACCTTCTGAACAGAGTTTCAACTAAGTCGGTAGTGTCTATACCATATGAGATATAGAAAAGGAAGAAGCCTGATCTTAAGGTTATTAAGATTTAGGACTGCCCTACCCACGTTAAAAGACATAATCTCGATAAGTTAGAATTGAGGACAGAGCAGTGCAAGTTTGTTGGATACCCCAAGGAAACTTGTAGGTATTATTTCTATCATCTCGAAGACTAAAAGGTCTTTGTAGCCAAGAGAGCAGTGTTCCTTGAGAAGGAATACATTCTTGGCGGAGATAGTGGGAGCATGATAGAATTGAGTGAGGTTGGAGAACCTAACTCAAGCACCATTCTATAGCTTGAGTCTTTCAAATACCTAATACATAAGTTCCAACTTTACGTAGGTCCGACAGAGTATCCCATCCTCCTAAGAGATATGTGGGACATATTAGAGGAGAGGATGTTGAGGATATTTATACTTCTCCATGAAGGACTTAGGGGAAGCATCATATATCTTGGGGATTCGGATCTATAGAGATAGATCCAAGAGGATGCTTGGCTTGTCCCAGTCCAGGTACATATAATCCATTGTCAAAAGGTTTGGCATGGAAAATTTCAAGAGAGATCTCATACCAATGAGACATGGGATATCGCTTTCTAGGAGTATGTCCCTAAAGACTCCTGAAGAAAGGGCGAACATGGATATAATACCTTATGCCTTAGCGATAAGGTCTATCATGTATTTCATACTATGTACTAGGCTTGATATAGCATCTTTGAGTGTTACGAGCAGGTATTAGGTGGATCCAGGCTTGCAGTACTGGAAAGCAGTAAAGTGTATCCTTAAGTACTTGAGAAGGTCTAAGGATCTTTTACTAGTATATGGAGGTAATATCCTCAGGGTTGAAGGCTACACGGATTCAAGTTTTCAGTCTGATGTCAATGATAGCAAGTTAAATTCGAGTATATGTACACCTTGAATAGAGGAGCAGTGTGCTGGAAGAGTACATTGTTGCAAGATACTACTGCTGACTTAACCATAGAGGCGGAGTACATTGCTGCAGTAGAGGCAACAAAGGAGGGAGTCTGGATGAAGAAGTATATCACAAATCTAGAAGTCGGGCCAACTAACGAGGAGCTGATTCCTTATATTGTGACAACTATAGGGCAATTACTCAAATAAGGGAACCCGGGTCTCATTAGAAGTGTTCTGAGGAGGTTCTAACTTATTAGAGAGATCATGACCTGAGGTGATGTAGTAGTGGAAAGAGTTCCATCCGAAGATAACATTATAGATCCACTAACAAAGTCATTGTTTCAGATTGTCTTTGATTGTCACAGGGGTCTGATGGGGATTAGACACATAGGTGATTGGCTTTAGGTCAAGTGGGAGATTGCTAGTCATATGTGCCCAGCAAGCCAATCACGTGAGTGATGGCACGTGTGACTTAATATGGAATCTTTTTGCTTATTATATTTTGGCATTTATCACTTTATATTGACTATTGCATATATATACATGTATATATTGTGATGTCCTTAGATCTATGCAATGGGAATCAAATCATGATGAGATCACGATAATGAGATTAATTCACCTTTAAACACATATTCTAAATATTTCCGGTCATAGGTTACTCTAGAGGGACTTCGAGATAACCGGACAGACTGGTATGCTGTATACCCGTCCATATGATGGATGTAGCTGGTCTCATAGTTGCTCTGTGTGGAGACACTAGGGATACAGTACAAGTGCTCATTGGAGAATGAGTTCACTGATTGATCCGCTTACGGAATGCTGGATGGTTGATGATGCCTTATTGTCAACAGCGATTCCATAGTCCCAATGGTGTATCTAGTCCTTAGACTTGAGACACCAAGGATGTCTTGTATGAGTGCTCATTCTTTGATACTAGGATTTATAGGTTTGGATGTCCTAGATCTAGTACAACCGGTCATTGAGAGTGGTAGTCGACCTTACGATGGCTATTGAGTGTCGATAGAGGATCATCCACTCTCGGTGTCATAAGAGGAATATCCATGTGTTCTTGCTTAGACAAATCCCTAGCTAGGGTCATTCGGATTGAGAGAGAAAGAGTTCTCCGGGAGAATCTGATTAGAGCTGAGACTCGAGTAGAAACCGTATTGGTCTGACAGCACCATGCCCGGTATACGGTCTCAAGGATATTAGATGGATGAGGGACTATAAGTACATGGTAATTGAGGACAGACAGGTCCAATGGATTAGATTCCCCTATATCATTTGGGGACTACGACATAGTGGCCTAAGTGAATTACGACAGGTCCGTAGTCGATGAGTCAAGTGAATTATTATGGAGATAATAATTCGCTGAGCCAGAAGGAGTTATGATAGGTATGACTTACAATAAGCTCGATATTGGGCCTAGAGGGTCACACACATATGGTAGGCATTGCGATGAGTAGAGGTTCAGATATAAGATATCCGTCGGAGTCCCTATCTTATTGGATATCTAATAAGCCCCTGAATTATTGGATCTTATGGATGAGATCTAATAAAAGCCTATGAGAGATTATTAGATAAAGATCCACTAATCTAAGAGGCTTGGGTAATTAGATGCAGATCCAATACCCCATAGGGGAGGATCCATTAGGGTTTGACAAGGGACCTCTATAAATAGGAGGGATTCAGTAGTTCATAGGCTAGAGCCTTTGCTTGCCTCTCCTATTTTCCTCCCCCTCTCCACCTCAAAGCAGGCCTGAAGTTTTGAGGAGCATCGTCATAGCCCTACTGTGTGGATCACCACTAGAGAGGAGGACGCTTAACCTCCTTCGCCCTCTCCTAGAGATCTGTAAGGAAACAGAGATATACGATCTCTTTAAGTAACACAATCTATTCTATACACAGTTTGTTTCACGGATTTTTTTTTGCGTACCAATCTTCGCACGACGACGAACATCTCTTTGGGCATATGGGATTTTATTTTCTTATTCTTCCATTACGCATGTGATGTCGCCCTCAAGATTTCTCAATAGGTTTTACATGAATGCCCCTCTCAATTAGGACTCTCCTAGCTAGAGTCCTAACAATTTGTCCCTTTACCTATTAGACTTATTGCACCTTTCACAAATTTCACTATTATGAATTCTTATTGAGAAACAGATTTAATGAAGTTTTAATCATGGATTTCTTTTCTCATGAACTTCCTTACTCTTCTCATCAAAGAAGAAGTTTTATGAATTTTTAATGTGTGATAATCACTTGCAAAATGGGGATTTGATTTCATATAAATATCTTGATCCTTTCCATGAATCCCTTCTTCTTATTAAAATTGAAGCATGATTTTCTAAAACTCATTTATTATTTTTAACTTGATTCAAATCATTTCACAAATTTGGTTCTTAGTGGATTCCCTCCTTACCTTCCTTCTTCTTCCTCATGCAAAGTTTTGATGACAAAGGGGGAGAAGTTGATGAAATCTCTCTCTTTAATATTAAGAACTTTTGAATGTTACTATGCAATGATGCAATATCGATTGGATAAATTAATATGAAACTTGCTTGAATTCTCACAACACTTGCATTGTTGAATTATTCTCCTTTTTGTGTTGAATCTTGGATTTTGATAATGAAGTCAATTGTCATTTGTTGATCTAATCTATATGTTAAGAAAAGTGTGCAGGATTAATTATGATGGCAGTAAGACATACAATAGGTGTTGAGCCGGAGTCAAGATTGAGATCACATTAGGAGTTCGAGGGTTCGTTGGAAGTCTGGACGTTCGTCGGAAGTTCTGCGGGAACCATCCGAGAAGTCCAGGAGCTTGCCAAAAAAGCTTGTCGGAACTCGCTAAGAAGATCGTCGTGAAGTCCAAGAGCTTGTCGGGAGTCCATCGGAGAATCGTCGAGGGTTCGTCGGATGTTCACTGGAAGTTCGTCGGAAGCTCATTGGAAGAGCGATTGACACACCGGAACACGAATTACAGTAATCATGTCTTAATTATCATAGTTAGAGTGTAGATTTAGTTAGGATTGGGAGGTAATCCCACTAACTTAATTAGAGGCCAACTAGGCCATTAACATACCCAAATTGGGCCGAATGGAACAGCCCATTCGGACCCAGGATTCTTGGCTGACGGTGGCACCGCTCAGGAGACTCGGTCTCCTAGGAATTCTGGATGGTGATACCGCCCCTGTCAGGCAGTAGTACCACTGGTAATTATTGTTGCCAGCGGTGGTACTACCCTTGTCAAGTGATGGTACTGCCCCTGTCAGGCGGTGGTACTACCTGAGCTCGATCTTCGAGTGCTATCAGGAAATAGTACCGACCATTAATGGCGGTGGTACCGCCAGGACCCCAGAAATCCGGGAATGGACACTTTTAGGCTCCATTTTCAAACTCATTGGGGCCTATAAAAACCCCACCCTTTCTTGCGTGAATGTAAATAAAAAACTTAACATTATCTTGAGTCTTTGAGGCCTTAAAAGTATTGTAAAAGCTAGAGTTCTCCTCCTTTTTTCTAAGTGTTGAGATCATTCAAGAGAGGAGTGAAACTTGTAAGGGTTATCTCCTAAGCCTGGCAAAAGAAGAAAAGCTTTAAAAAAGTGGTTTGCCTTCACCTATTGAAGGAAGGCCTTTAGTGGACGCCGGTACCTCGTTGGAGGAGGAAGCCGAAAGTGGATGTAGGTCACGATTGACCGAACCACTCTAAAATCTCGGTTTGTATTTACTTTGAGCATCTTTCCTTTATAGTAAACTGCCTCTCCTCCTTACTGTGCTTAACTACGTCTACTTACGCTTTGACATAAACATCTTCCGAAATCAGCTTTACTTGTATGAAATCTTTACGAAACCGACATTTTTTCAGTTGTGCACTTTACTTTGCTGCAAATCCCCTTAGTCCTCTCTTGGCCTTCCACGAAAAGTTTCAAGCTCAAAGTTCTTCCGAAAAGGGATTAAGTTGAAACCATTCTTGTTGAATCGGCTTTAATCGCAACAAGTTTTTTAAATCATAAAAGTTTTCGCTACACTAATTCACCCCCCCCCCTTAGTGCGCTCTTGATCCTAACAATTGGTATCAGAGGGAGGTTCACTCTCAATTGGATTAAACCCAAGAGAGATGGCATTTACCAGAAACCAAGAGGGTCACTCTATTACACGCCCGTCATGTTCAATGGGACGGATTACACCTATTGGAAGACTCGAATAAGGATCTTCCTAATTTCTATAGATTTTGAGCTTTGGAACATTGTAGAAAATGGATTTCAAAAGTCTTCTCTTCTAATAATTGATTGGAATGAATTGGAGAAGAAGACTTTCACTTTAAATGTAAAGGCTATGAATGCCTTATTTTGTGCGCTAGATAAAAAGGAGTTCAATCATGTTTCGATTTATGAAATGACTTTTGATATTTGGCACACACTCGAAGTGACTCACAAAGGCACAAGTAGAGTGAAAGAGTAAAAAATCAACCTTTTAGTACATTTTTATAAATTATTTCGAATGAAACCGAGTGAGACCATTGGAGATATATACACTCATTTTATGGATTTCGTCAATGGTCTAAAAGGACTTGGTAAAGATTTTTTGGATTTCGAGTTCGTTAACAAAGTTTTAAGATCCCTTTCAAAGAGTTGGGACCCTAAAGTCACGGTCATTTAAGAGGCCAAAGATTTAAACAACTTTCCTCTTGAATAATTAATTGGGTCATTAATGACCTATGAAATGACTTGCAAATCTCATGAAGAGCTTGAGGACACCCTTCCAAAGAACAGGAAGGATATGGCACTAAGAACATAAGAAGACCACTTGAGAGAAAACTCAAGTGATGAGGACTTTGATGATGACTTGGCACTTTTAACAAGGAAATTCAAAAAATTCATTGAAAGAAATAAATCTAAAACTGACACTAAAAATAAATTTGAACCCAAGAAAGACCAAGTAATTTGCTACGAATGCAAGAAGTCGGGACACTACAAAAGTGAATGTCCCCAAGCCAAGAAGAGGACACCAAAGAAGAAGGCGCTCAAAGCAACATAAGATGACTCAAGCGCATCCGAAGAAGAGGAGTCCAACACTGAGCAAGTTGCTCACTATGCACTAATGGCCATCGAAGAGGAGGTATCAAATTCAATTGATGCAAATTTATCATTTGATGAATTATTAAATGCTTTCTATGATTTATTTGATGAATGCAAAACAATTAGTAAAAAATATAAATTGTTAAAAAAGGAGCATGATTCTCTTGTTGGTAATTTTGATGAATTAAAAATTGAGTATAATGATAGTTTAGCTCCATGTACGAAATACCATGATTTAGAGATACTTCAAAAGGAGAACTTGCTACTCAAGGATACCTTGAAGAAATTTGAGGTTGGTAGCAAGTCCTTGAACATGATCCTTATCAATAAGTGTTAAGTTCATAAAAAAAGTGGAATCAGATTTGTGAGAAGCTCTCACCAAAATTCAACCACCTTCGTTAAAGGCCCTATCTTGCATATTTCGCCCCAAAATAAATGTAACTTTTGTTACAAACGTGGACATAAAACTTATTATTGTCCATTCAAGAAGGTTAGTCCACATAAATTGACTTGGGTTCCTAAAGGAACCGTAAAGAATTCCATGTAACATGATAAGCAATTTAGATTGGTTTTTGAGGCACCCAAGGTCAATTGGGTACCTAAAATCATCCTTTTTTGTAGAAACATGTACCATCACAAGCTAGGAGCAAGAGATGATATCTTGCTTTTTGGGTGCTCAAGGTTTATGACCAGAGATCCAAAATGACTCATAATGCTCTCTAGCCAAAATAACAAAAAGAGGATCAATAGAATCAATTACAAAATGATGCTTATATTCCATACGTTAATGATGCAATCTTGTGTGACAAACATTTAAGTTTGATCCCTCAAATTTTGAAACTTGTAAACTCTTATGCATAAATTCCCCTTCACACATCCTCCGGATTTCCGAATTTGTTAGATACATTACTCCCTCAATTTTTCCGGATCCAACTATATCTTACAAGATCATGAACTTATGGATTGCGATGCTTGCATAATAAGTCATAAACATATTGAAAACATATAAGCTCTATATGACATTTGAGTAGTGTATGCATTTCACAAGATCGATCATGAACGTACAAAATTTCTCATCTTGTGATGTGAATTTTTACATGATTATGTGATTAAGGTTGTGTGCTCCATAAATAAAAACTCTCTTCAAGTTGAAATCACCCACATCAGCCCACACACCCCTGTAAGCAGTGCTTACTACCTATATGTGGTGGCACCGCCCAGCTGGCGGTAGAACCACCAGCTGTCACGGGTGGCAAGTGGTTGCACCGCCCGCAATCTGCCCCCTTTTAAAACCGAGCTAGGGCTGGCAGTAGAACCTATCCCAACTCCTTTTCCACTCACCCTTGTAGCTTCAAACCTCCTTTGAACTCCACTCTCTCCCTCTAGCTGCCCAAAACTCCATATTTCCTACAAGATCAAGGATCAATCCTACATCTTCTTGAAGATATCAACTAAGATATTCTCTAAAAGGCTTTAATTTCTCTTTTGTATTATCTACTCATGCTCATTATCTACCTTCATAATAGCAGTATTTATGGGTTCTAGAAGATCCTCTAGGGACAAAAGGAAGAGGAGATTGGAAGAAAACTATGATTCTATACTCTTCGATTCTAATCAACATGCCCTAAAATTTGCATCCATAGAATTTAGACATGTTCATAAGGGAAAATATGTTGATTTAGATGAACTAAGTGATTTAGAACCTATTCAATGGTTTACAAATTTAGACCTTCTCCTAATCCTACAAATAAGTGAACCTATCTACCCTAGACTTGTAAGGTTGTTTTATAACAATCTATATGTAGATGAAGAAGAAAGGGTGTCTACCTATCTTTTAGGGCATCATATACCCATTACGGATAGATCTATTTGCGACATCATATGCATCCTGGTGAAAGAAGGATGTTATTTTAGAGGACAATGGGATGATGAAACAATTGGGACCACCTATGTTGATGCCTCAGGAATAATTTTTGACAATCCCAACTTAATGATACTTCCAAAAAGCTGTGAGCATTTACTACCATTAAAACTTAATGATACTTCCAAAAAGCTGTGAGCATTTACTACCATTAAGCACCAAAATACTTCATCACATCTTGATTAGTATCATTCTCCCGAAATAATACCATCATGATGAAGTAAGTCAAATGGAACTATGTACCATATATTGGATCATGAAAGGATATAACAATTCTTTTGGTTACCTTATCCAACAAAACATGATCGAAATATCTAAAAGGACATGATGCTGCCATATGGTGGCATAATCACTAGAATACTCCATGCCTACGATATTGTAATTCTATCCGATGAAGAAGTTGCTAAATAAATTTAGTGTCATAAATAAAAATCTACTTCGACGGATGAGATGCACATTTAGAAATGGTATGTGGGTTAGACTGCCTAGAAGAACCGATCCCCCTCAACCTGAACTAGAACCGGAAACACCAATCTTTAGGGGTAATCTATGTCCTCCAACTAGTCCCTTTGAGGAAGCACCTCTAGTAGAACAAGCACCTTCTTCATCTATCGAAGACATAGGGATTCAGATGGATCACTTTGAACAAAGACAAGATCGACTTGAACAACTCTAAGATCAAATCCTATCTAAGCTACAGTAGATTCACCGACAGTTTGACACATTATTTAGACATTTTAACTTTCCACCACCTGAATGAGCATATGTATGAATTTAGAAAAAGTGGACACAATTTCTTCTTGACATGTTATAAAACTATATTATTGTAAATTTTTTATGCTATTCACTTTAATCGCAATGCCACTTACTTTGATATGTTTAACTATTGGTATCTACGACTTGATGTATTATTTAGTGAGCATTTACGGAGTTAGGAATATTAATGTTGATTGATCTTCGTTTTCAGACTTTCTTGATTCTTTTGATCACTCAAAATTCGGTGCTGAAAATTTCATGATACAAATTTTACATGATGATAAGATTATGTGCTTCAATAATATGTTTGCTTTATTGTTGGAAATTTTGCGTCTTGATGCTAAAAGTTTCCATGATGATGAACATGTTTACCTTCATGATTGTGACAAAACATTGTCCGAATACATGATTTAATGAAAATCTCTTATCGTTTTTAACTTCATTCAAAGTTGGTTCTCAATGGCTTTTCCTCCTTACTTTCCTCCTTCGTGTAAAGCCTTGATGATAAATAAAAGGGAAGAAGTAATGAAAGCTATCTCTTTAATGTGAGAACTTTTGAATGATACCATGTCATGAATGCTTGAAATATGATTAGTATGATTTTTTTTGTGACATGAATTTTTACCACACTTGCATTTATTATTGTTGAATCATTCTCCTTTTTGTTGATGACAAAGGGGGAGAAATATTGGTAAATTGATGATAGAATGAATTGTTATACACTCAAAATGTTTGCATTATGATAAGATATCTAGAGCTTAACTTGCAATTTTATAAAGTTGATTTCTTGCCATATGATGAAATTGCTATAATTGCTATCCTTTATATTTGAAATATAAGACTTAAAAATGGATGTCATGCCTTGACATCATTTTCAGAATTGCTATATCATGATAGGAATCATGATGAGAGTATTGATAAGTTTAAATGAACTTAACTTATCAATATGTCTCTTGAATTCAAAGGCTTTGAATTCAAGAATGACTTTTCTCAAGTATAACATATAGATAGGGGGAGTTAAGGTTAACTCCATCATCAATTAATTGTCATCATCAAAAAGGGGGAGATTGTTGAGTTAGGATTTTGATGATGAAGTCAATTGTTGATCTAATCTATATGTTGAAAAAAGTGTGTAGGATTAACTACGATGGCAGTAAGATATGCAGTAGGTGTTGTGCCGGAGTCAAGATCAAGATCACGTTGGGAGTTCGAGAGTTCGTTGGAAGTCCGGACATTCGTCGGAAGTTCTGTGGGAACCATCCAAGAAGTCCAGGAGCTTGCCAAAGAAGCTTGTCGAAACTTACCAAGTAGATCGTCGCGAAGTCCAGGAGCTTACCGGGAGTCCGCCGGAGCATCACCGAGGGTTCGTCGGATGTTCGTTGGAAGCTCGTCGGAAGAGCAATTGACGCACCATAACATGAATTGCAGTAATCATGTGTTAATTGTCATAGTTAGAGTATAGATTAAGTTAGGATTGGGAGGTAATCCTACTAACTTAATTAGGGGCCAACTGGGCCCTTAACAGACCCAAATTAGGCCAAATGGAATAGCCCATTCGGACCTAGAATTCCTGACCGGCGGTGGCACCGCCCAGGAGACTCGGTCTCCTAGGAATTCTGGGTGGTGGTACCGCTCCTATCAGGTGGTGGTACCGCCTAAGCTCGATCTTCGAGCGCTGTCAGGCGGTAGTACCGCCCAGTAATGGCGGTGGTACCGCCAGGACCCTAGAAATCTGGGAATGGACATTTTTAGGCTCCATTTTCAAACTCATTGGGGCCTATAAAAACCCCACCCTTTCCTACATGAAAAGAAATGAAAAACTTGACATTATCTTGAGTCTTTGAGGCCTTAAAAGTATTGTAAAAGCTAGAGTTCTGCTCCTTTCTTCTAAGTGTTGAGATCATTCAAGAGAGGAGTAAAACTTGTAAGGGTTGTCTCTTAAGCCCGACAAAAGGAGAAAAGCTGTAAAAGGGTGGTTGGCCTTCACCTATTGAAGGAATGCTTCTAGTGGACGCCGGTGACCTCGTCATAGGAGGAAGCCGAAAGTGGATGTAGGTCACGATTAACCAAACCACTCTAACATCTCGGTTTGCATTTACTTTGAGCATCTTTCCTTTATAGCAAACTGCATCTCCTCCTTACTGTGCTTAACTGCGTCTACTTATGCTTTGACGTAAACATCTTCCAAAATCGACTTTACTCGAAAGAAAACTTTACGAAACCGACGTTTTTCAGTTATGCACTTTACTTTGCTGCAAATACCCTTAGTCCTCTCTTGGTCTTTCACGAAAGGTTTCAAGCTCAAAGTTCGTTCGAAAAGAGATTAAGTTGAAACCATTCTTGTTGAATCGGCTTTAATTGTAATAAGTTTTTAAAATTGTAAAAGTTTTCCACTGCACTAATTCACCCCCCCCCCCTCTTAGTGCGCTCTTGATCCTAACATTTTGTTATTGACAAAGGGGGAGAAAATTACCAAAATATGGTAAATTGATGACAAATTGATATTGTAAATGTATGCAATGTATCTTATCTTGACATGTATTTCATATGCATTGTAGATACTTGAAATGTTTCATGAATGCTTGATAATTGTATATCATCATTGGACTTGAAAATTGATATCAAGCCTTGACATCATTTTTATAAATAAGTAGCATCATATTTTGAATTGGTAAATCATGATAAGTATCATAATGTGCATGTTGATAAGTTTAAGTGAATATGACTTATCGGTTTGATACTTGAATTCAAAGACATTGAATTCAAGAATGTGTTTTTTCAAGAATGGCATATAGATAAGGGGAGTTAAGGTTGACTCCATCATCAATTGATTGTCATCATCAAAAAGGGAGAGATTGTTGAATCTCAGATTTTGATGATGAAATCAATTGGTAAATTGTTTGATCTAATCTATATATTGAGAAAAGTGTACATGATTAACTACGATAGCAGTAAGACATAAAACAAATGTTATGTTGAAGTCTTGATCGAGATCTCATAAGGAGTTCGAGAGTTCATCGGAAGTTCAGACGTTCGTCGGAAGTTCTGCCGGAACCAACCGAGAAGTCCAAGAGCTTGCCAAAGAAGCTCATCGAAACTCACCAAGAAGATCGTCGTGAAGTCCATGAGCTTACCAGAAGTCTGCCGGAACATTGCCGGGAGATCGTCGGAAGTTCACCGAAAGATCACCAGAAACTTGTCAAAAGAATAATTGATGTACCGGAACTAGAATGCTTTGTTAAATGTTTTAATTATCATAGTTAGACCATAAATTGAGTTAGGATTGGGAGGTGATCCCTCTAACTCAATTAGAGGCCAATTGGGCCCTTAATAGGGCTAAATTGAGCCGGATTGAACAGCCCATTCAGCACCTAAAATCATGACCAATGGTGGCACCGCCTAGTGACCCAGTCTCCCAAGTGGTCTAGGTGGTGGTACCATCCTGATTGGGTAGTGGTACCATCGACAGTTAATGCTGACAGCGGTGGTACCGCCCCTATCAAGCGTGGTACCGCCAGAGCTCGGTCTCCGAGCTCTATCAGGCAATGGTACCACCCAGTAATGGTGGTGGTACTACCAGTACCTCAAAAATTCGGCATGAAAAATTTTTTTTACTCCAATTTTGATGCCATTAGGGCCTATAAATACCCCACCATTTTCTATATGAAAGGGTACAAAAAGTGTTCATATAATCTTGAGTTCTTAATGTGTTAAAGTATTGTAAAATACAAGAAGAGTCCTCCCCTCCCTCTCTTAGCTTTGTAAACATCCAAAAAAGAGGAGTGAAGCTTTTAAAGGTTATCTCCTAAACCCGGTAAAAAGAGAAAGAGTTGTAAAAGGTGGTTGGTCTTCGCCTATTAAAGGAAGGTCATTAGTGGGCACCGGTGACCTCGACGGAGGAGGAATCCGAAGTGGATGTAGGTCACAACGACCGAACCACTCTAAATTATAGTTTGCATTTTGTTTTGAGCAATTTAACTTTACTGCAAACTACTTTACCTTCTTATTGCTTTCTCTACGCTCCCATATACTTTCAAGTTAATATCTTTATGTAACGATTTTCGTCAGAATCGGGTTTAATCGAAATGAAAACTTTTGAAATTAATAATTTTTCCGCTGCACTAATTCACCCCCCCCCCTCTAGTGCCGCTCTTTATCCTAACAAGTCTATTATCTCGAACTCCTTCATTAAGTGTTTAAATTTTATAATCAAGATAGACCTATTGTGTGTAAAAATTAAATCACCTGCATACGAGCAAACAAGTATGTATCTCCATCAGGGGATTAGTTTTTATATAAAGAGCATATTCGTATAGAAATCTAAAAAAAAATATTTAAAACAAAATTATCATCGGTTTGAGAAATTCATGCTCATGGGGCTTGTTTAAACCCATAAAGAGCTCTTTTTAACTTTTATACTTTGTCTTCATGTGAATAAATAATAAAACCAAGGGGGTTGATAGATAAATACTTCTTACTTGAGAATTCTTTTAAGAAATATTAACTTAACGTCCATTTATAGAATTTCTCATTCAAGTTGAGATGCTAAGGAGATGACTAGTTTTGTTGTTTACAATCGAGTTACTAGTATGAATATTTCTTAATAATCGATCGTGTATTGTAACATATATTCTTTGCAACCAATTGAACCTTATATCTCTCCACATCTCCATGTGTATTTTTTTTTATTTTGAAGAACCACTTAACATCGATTGCCTGGTGGTCTTGTAGTAGTGTACTAAGCTCCCATGTATTTTACTTCTATATAAGCTTCTTCAAAGATTAATGGATTATAAGATATAAAAAGATAAAATAAAGAAAACTCATTATTATTTATATCAATCCTTCAAGTCATATCATATAACTCTTAAATCATTCTTGTTCTTTTTGAAATTGAACTTATTGAATTATGTGACTTAGCTAATGTAGGTGAATTCGGAAAAAAACTTTTTGGTTCTTGTTTCATATTATCCTCTTATGAAGTTGTTCATCACTTTTCTAATTCTAAATCTATTGTTCATTTCTTACTATTATAACTTTGTTTGTAATAGGATTATAGAGTTTGTAGCTATAAGAAATCACAATATAACCTAACAAGATATATTTTTGACTTTATCCTTGAGTCTTGTTCTCTTTTCTTCCGGTATCTTAACAAATGCAACACTTTTAAAAAAATTTAAATGATCAACTTTTGGCTTTTATAAGCTTCATACTTCTTTTGGTGTAATATTACTAATTTGCTTTATCAAAACTACACTATATAAGTAACAATTTCTCTCCAAAATTATTTATTTATTTTTTCTTTAACATGCATTGAACCATTTTAATGATAGTCCTATTTTTTAGGATCGAGTCAGCATTAAGGGGGGTGGGGGGGTGAATTAGTGCAACGGATAAAAATGATGTCGATTCGAAAAAACTTCGTTTCAATAAAATCGTTTCGACAAAGTAAGTTTAACTTTGAAAGCGTACGGAAGTATAATATAAGTAAGAATTTAGTTTCTAATAAAGGTAAATAGCAAGAAGTAAAAGCAAACTAGATTTTTATAGTGGTTCGGTCGTCGTGACCTACGTCTACTCCCGATTCCTCCTCCGTCGAGGCCACTGACTTTCACTACCGATCTTTTTTCAACGGGCGAAGATCAACTACCCTTTTACACCTCTCTTCTCCTTTTACAGGTTTAGGAGACAACCTTTTACAAGTACTCACTCCTCCCTAAATAGAATTATAAACTTAGAACTAGAGGAGGGAATCTCTCAAGTGATTGTTATAGCGTTCTCCTACTTTTAAGCTCTCTATTATTATGTACGTTAACCAAGGATGAGAGAGATATTTATAGACCCCAAATGAATTCAAACTTGGAGCCTAAAAGAGTCTCATCCCCAATTTTCGATGTACTAGCGGTACCACCGCCTGCAGCACTGACAATGGGCAGTACCTCCGCCTAATCTAGCGGTACCACCTCTTGACACCCTGCCATTGGGCGGTACCATCGCCCAATCTAGTAGTATCATAGCCTGATAGTCTCTCGGAGACTATGTCTGGGTGGTACCACCGCCTAACACAGTCTCGGAGACTATACCACGAAGGTTCCACCTATTGGGTCACTGTTTGGGCATTTCACTTGGCCCCGCACAACCCAAACTTGAGCCCAACTAGGCCCTAATTGAGTTGGCCTAATTCCAACCCAGTTATGCCTAAAACTTACTTCAATCTAGATAATTATTACAGAACTTGAATTAAATGGTGTACGGCATATGATTGGTTCATCGACGCTTCGTCCGATTCTTCGGTGTATCGTCCTCTCTTGTGGCCTATTGTCCAATTGGCCAATTGATCTCCGCAACTTCGATTTCCTTAACGTAATTTTCGCTCTTCTTGGCCCGAAGCCTTCTGCCGATACGTCGACCGATCCTCTAGCTCGACGTCCAATCTTCTGACATATTTTACTCCGGCCCAACATGATTCTTTTTGTTTTAATTCTCTCCCTGATCGAAGCTTCCTACATCACTCAAAATGCAAAACAGATCATATACACATCAATTGGTTTCATCATCAAAATCCAAGATGGAATCGCTAGTCTCCGAGACTATGTCACGACAGTTCCACCTGTTTAAAAGTAGAGGTGTTAGATACCTATAAAATATTGAATATTTCAAGCATAAGCTTTTTTATCGAGGCCTTAATAAAAGAAAGTTGTAAAGGATTATTGATCTTCAAACTTTGGGGAAAAAAAAACCAATGAACGTTAATGGCCTCGTAGATAGATAAAATTAGTATGTCTCCCTATCTTATTTTTATAATTTTCTCCTGTGCTTATTTATGAATCCTAAATTAATCAAAATGATTGAAAAACTTTTGTCAAGAGAATATAGTTGAGAATGAAGTTGACACAATAAAAGTGGCAAATTTTCTAAATAAAGATATGACAAATATTTATATCAAACTATATATTTTTAAAATATATTTATTTTTATTTATTTTGAAAATGGCTATACCAAGAAACGTGTGTTATTTTTAATTTTTCCAAACATGATTTGTGAAGTGTCACGCCAAAAAAAAAAAAAAAAAAAAAAAAAAAAAAAAAAAAAAAAAAAAAAAAAAAAAAAAAAAAAAAAAAAAAAAAAAAAAAAAAAAAAAAAAAAAAAAAAAAAAAAAAAAAAAAAAAAAAAAAAAAAAAAAAAAAAAAAAAAAAAAAAAAAAAAAAAAAAAAAAAAAAAAAAAAAAAAAAAAAAAAAAAAAAAAAAAAAAAAAAAAAAAAAAAAAAAAAAAAAAAAAAAAAAAAAAAAAAAAAAAAAAAAAAAAAAAAAAAAAAAAAAAAAAAAAAAAAAAAAAAAAAAAAAAAAAAAAAAAAAAAAAAAAAAAAAAAAAAAAAAAAAAAAAAAAAAAAAAAAAAAAAAAAAAAAAAAAAAAAAAAAAAAAAAAAAAAAAAAAAAAAAAAAAAAAAAAAAAAAAAAAAAAAAAAAAAAAAAAAAAAAAAAAAAAAAAAAAAAAAAAAAAAAAAAAAAAAAAAAAAAAAAAAAAAAAAAAAAAAAAAAAAAAAAAAAAAAAAAAAATTATGAATCCTAAATTAATCAAAATGATTGAAAAACTTTTGTCAAGAGAATATAGTTGAGAATGAAGTTGACACAATAAAAGTGGCAAATTTTCTAAATAAAGATATGACAAATATTTATATCAAACTATATATTTTTAAAAATATATTTTATTTTTATTTATTTTGAAAATGGCTATACCAAGAAACGTGTGTTATTTTTAATTTTTCCAAACATGATTTGTGAAGTGTCACGCCACTCATCAAAACCCATCGTCATTGGAGAACTAATGGCCTTTCTCCATGATAGTTGCCATCTTGTCAGGTTTCAAAAAATACGTTGGGCTGCTCGTTTTATATAAATTACTTGTCGTAGCAAACAATTATTATAGTACAAACAAATCTGATACAAAAGAATATTCTCAGAACATAACTTCGATAATCATTAACTTATCCTTACATAGCTCTCACTGCATCAAACCTGGGCTCTTTGGCCGTGAACTTCTGCTTCACGTACACCTCCATGTAATCCCCGAAAACAAACTTCGGGTACAAAGCTGGAGCGTCGTCGTTGCTGATTCCCGGAGTGATGGTGGCCTTCAAGGAGGGGTTGTAGAACGAAGCGATGGAGCGGCGGTTGCCATCGCTGGTCGTGAGCACGCGGTGCCACACGCTCTTGTAGCGACCGTTGCTGAGCACTTCGATCTGGTCTCCGGTGTTGATGACGATGGCATTGGCCACAGGCTGCACATCGATCCACTTCCCATCTTTTAGGATCTGGAGGCCACCAACTTGGTCGTCCTGGAAGAGGAGGATGACGCCGCCAGCATCGGTGTGGGCACGAAGGCCGTTCACGAGGTCCAGGCGCGGGCATGGTGGATAGTGGCTCACCTTGGTGCCGAAGAAGGGCTGGTGCTCACCGTTTCCTGAGAATACTTTCTTGATGTAGCCATTCTCAAACCCCATATTCTCATCCATTACTTCCATCACTTTCTCAGCCAGCTTCCTCAGCTCTTCCCTGTACTCCTTCATGATCACGCTGAATGAAGAGAGCAAACGTCAACAACTTTGGCGACAACCATCATATTATGAGTAGCAAATCAAAGATCAACAATCCAATTCTTGCGCTGGGGCAGCTAGCTATTCAGCAGTGATCATAATTGACTTTCTAATGTTGTTCATTCGTTTATGTGGAACAGGGAATGGAACAAGCAGCATTGGAGCTTCGTGAATGAAGTACCTGAACTCTGGAGGGTTGGACGGCCATTCGTTGTCGTCCTGGAGAAGGAAAACATCCTCCCAGTCCACGTTATCCAATCGCTTAACATCGGCCGCTTCCCCTTCTTCTTCCACCAGTTTGTTCAACAACTGCACAGGTTTGGATCCCTTGAAGCCCTTCGCTCTGAGCCGATAGCACTCCGAGCATACCTTCTTCACGCGATCCAGAAGCTCCACCGGAATCCCATGGTTCACCAGCTGCAAGCACATTAGATTACTTGGAATAAGTACCAGCATCAAGTTCAGAAGAACCATGGACGGGAGAAAGGAAGAAGATCGGGAACATGAAAGCACATCCTCCATGACAACAGACCTGAAAGAATCCCCATTCTTCACATCCATTGGCAATCTGTGCCAAAGTTTCGGCTCTTTGCTTGCCCTTCAACTTTGAGAAATCAATGACTGGAATGGCCATTTCTAACAAAAGATTTATTTTCTGAGAAGACGGATGCGATGCTTTCGTTGAACTTTGCTTCTTGCGTTCGATGAAAAGAAATGGAGCCAGTTGGGGTTTTTTATAGTGCACAGATTGAGCTTCACTTCAGATCTTACGTACAAATCAGAGGAAGAAACGAGGAAGTATGCCAAGTGTTTTGGTCAACCTTTCTTTTCCATGGTTATTAGAAAGAGACACGGACCGCAAGTACTTCCACACGGCAAACCATCCAAATCATCTTGATTCACTCATGAAATAAATGGACAAAATGATGATATGGCCAGAACGTTCATCACGTTAATAAGGTGGCTTCGTCACGTACGAGACGATCATGGCAGGCTTCCAGGATGATTCATATCTAGCTCAGCTTGTACTGGTTTCGTCATTGGATTGCATCATTTGCAACGTGGGGCTGCTTGACTTGGTCAGAAGAATGTTCATCACGTTATTAAGGTGGCTTCGGCATGTAAGAGACGATCATGGCAGACTTCCAGGATGATCCATATCCTGCTCAGCTTGTACTGGTTTTGTTATTGGATTGCATCGTTTGCAACGTTTACGAAGAATTCCCAATCCGAATGAACTGATCGATAAAATCAAGTAAAACATATTATTTTCCAATTAAGTCTTATATCAATATATCATATTGAATGGATAGATAGAAGAGATGAAGCTTATGACACAGATAAGATAATATAATCTTTTTATACTCAAAATAATTTTACTATATAACTCTAAATCGATAACTCTTATGACATAACACACGGAGTCTATGTAGTCTTCGTGGATATAATAAATTTAATATAAATCTTTTTTTTAACTTTCAAAAACTAATAATTAATTTGATTCATTCTACTATAGAGTTTTTAATGTGTTTTACTTCTTGATATAATAAATTTCTTCATGATGCTTCGAAAGGATAGACAAATTTAATTCTAATAGTATCTCTCTTAAACTTGTTTTATCTAACTTATCAAATTATTAAAATATTTTAAATTTTAGGAGTTTCGAGAATACATTCACTGCTTATTCACTTGAAGTAACTTCATGAGTCTCCTATAAAGTAAAATCTCATATCAATACACTTCGATCTTTATGATATATTAGATTCCTGACTAAAGAAATTATTAGCTTGTCAACATAAATCTTGGTTAGACTTTCCTGTTGTATATGAAGTATCTGAAATAGTATTATTAACCAAATTGCATAATAAACACAAAAGGTTATTGCAACATATTATATCTTTCAAGTTGATAGAGCAACAATAGATTTTTTTAGTGATTATATAAATGTAGCTTCACTAAGATAAATTATGAAACTCATTATCCTTTTTTCTATCGTCATATCTCCTAGTCCAATCATTATTACAAAATTTAAAAAAATCCAACTCTTTATATGAAGCATATAACTTATCGTCTGTTTAATATATTATAATATTCTCTTAGTATCCTTCGAGTGAGATACTTTAGGAGTTTCTATCAATCTACTTATCCATTCAACTTTAAATAATATACCACATCCAGTGTATATCAAAAATTTTAAACATCTAAATGAACTTTTATAATAAGTTAGACTAATTTGTTTATATTGTCCTTCTTTAGTCAACTTGATACAACCATTGTATCAATAGGATGATAATCTTTGATGAAAAAATTATTTAAAGGCTCTTTTCTATAGTGTCTTTGTGAAATAAAATTTTCTTCGCTATTGTTTGACTTCGATGCCCAAGAAATAAATCATTAAGTCTAAGTCTATTATCTTGAACTCCTTCCTTGAGTGTCTTCTTAGTCAACTTGATACAACCATTGTATCAATAGGATGATATACTTTGATGAAAAATTATTTAAAGGCTCTTTTCTATAGTGTCTTTGTGAAATAAAATTTTCTTCCAATTTTATAATCATAATAGACATATTATGTGTAAAAATTAAATTATCTGCATATTCGTATGTATCTACATCAGGATTAGTTTTTATATAAAGAGCATATTCGTATGGAAATCTAAAAAAATATTTAAAATAAAATTATCATCGATCTGAGAATTTCATGCTCATGGGGCTTGTTTAAACCCATAAAGAACTCTTTTTAACTTGTATATTTTGTCTTCATGTCAATGAATAATAAAACCAAGGGAGTTGATAGATAAATACTTCTTCCTTGAGAATTCTTTTAAGATATGTTAACTTAATGTCTTGTTGTTTATAATTGAGCTACTAATATGAATACTTCTTAATAGTCGATCGTTTATTGTAACATATACTCTTTGTAACCAATTGAACCTCATATCTCTCCACATCTCCTTGTGTATTTTTTTTATTTTGAAGAACCACTTAACATCAATTGTGCAATTGATGGTCTTCTAGTAATATACTAAGCTCCCATGTATTTTACTTCTATATAAGCTTCTTCGAAGATTAATGGATTATAACCTATAAAAAGATAAAATTAAAAAAAAACTCATCATTATTTGTATCAATCCTTCAAGTCACATCATATAACTCTTAAATCATTCTTGTCTTTTTGGTAATTGAACTTATTGAATTATGTGACTTAGCTAATATAGGTGAATTCGGAAAAAACCTTTTGGTTCTTGTATCAAATTATCCTCTTTTGAAGTTGTTCATCACTTTTCTAATTCTAAATTTATTGTTCATCTCTTACTATTATAACTTTGTTTGTAATAGGATTATAGAGTTTGTAGCTATAAGAAATCACAATATAATATAACAAGATGTATTTTTGACTGTATCCCTTAAGTCTTATTCTCTTTTCTTGCGGTATCTTAACAAATACAACACTTTTAAAAAATTTTATATGATCAACTTTTGACTTTTATAAGCTCCATACTTCTTTTGGTGTAATGTTACTAATTTGCTTTATAAAAAATAAACTATATAAGTAACAATTTCTCTCCAAAATTATTTATTTATTGTTTCCTTTAACATGCATTAAACTATTTTAAGGATAGTTTTATTTGTTAGGATCCAGTCGATACTAAGAGTGGGGTGAATTAGTGTAACGAATAAAAATGACTTTGGTTCAAAAAATCTTCGTTTCGACAAAGTAAGTTTAACTTTGAAAGTGTACGAAAGCATAGTGTAAGTAAGAATTCAGTTTGCAATAAAGGTAAATAGCAAGAAGTAAATGCAAACTAGATTTTTATAGTGGTTCGGTTGCCATGACCTACATCTACTCTCGATTTTTTTTCCATCGAGGCCATCGGCTTCTACTATCGATCTTCTTTCAACGAGCAAAGATCAACTACCCTTTTACACCCCTCTTCTCCTTTACATAGGTTTAGGAGATGTTGAAAAATCTTAGCAGTGACATCACATGCGTAGCGGAAGAACAAGAAAACAAAATCCCCAATTTCCCAAAAAGATGTTCGTCGTCGTGCGAATATTGGTGCGCAAAAATCCGTGAAACAAACTACATATAGAATAGATTGTGTTACCTAGGGAGATCATATATCCCTATTTCCTTGCAGATCTTTAGGAGAGGATGAAGGAGGTCAAGCGTCCTCCTCTCTAGCGGTGATCCACACAGCAGGGCTGCGACGACGCTCCTCAAAACTCCAGGCCTGCTCTGAGGTGGAGAGGGGGGGAGAATATGAGAGGTAAGCAAGGGCTCTAGCCTATGAACCACTGAATCCCTCCTATTTATAGAGGTCCCTTGTCAAACCCTAATAGATCCTCCCCTATTGGGTATTGGATCTGCATCCAATTACCCAAGCCTATTAGATTAGTGGATCTCTATCCAATAATCTCTTATGGGCTCTTATTGGATCTCATCCATAGGATCCAATAATTCAGGGGCTTATTGGATATCCAATAAGATAGGGGCTCCAATGGATATCTCATATCCGAACCTCTACTAATCGCAATGCCTATCATATGTGTGTAACCCTCTAGGCCCAATATCGAGTTGGCCATGAGTCATACCTGTCAGAACTCCTTCTGGCTTATTGAATTATTATCTCCATAATAATTCACTTGACTTATCGACTACAGATGTACTAGGCCACTACACCGTAGTCCCCAAACGATACAAGAGAGTCAAATCCATTGGACTTGTTTGTCCTTAGTTACCGTGTACCTATAGTCCCTCATCCATCTAATATCCCAAAGATTGTATATCAAGTATGGTGCTGTCAGACCTATACAGTTTTTACTCGAGTCTCGCTCTAATCGGATTCTCCCAAAGAACACTTTCTCTCTCAATCCGAATGACCCTGGCCAAGGATTTGTCTGAGCAAGAACACATGTGATATTCCTCTATTCTATATGTAGTTTGTTTCACGGATTTTTGTACACCAATCTTCGCACGACGAGGAACATCTCTATGGGAACAAGGGATTTTATTTTCTTGTTCATCTGCTACGCATGTGATGTCACCCCTAAGATTTCCCAATAGTGGTATCAGAGCCAGGTTGTTCGTGCGATAGATTGGTTTTGAACTGTGTGTTGTGTTTTGGAAAAACTTTTGACGTTAAAATCGTTGGCGCAAAAGCGAGAAAGGACAGCAACTATTACTGCCCTCGATCTGCGTGCATACAATCGCAGGTAGCGCAGCGCTACACATGCAGTAATCGGCCGGCGGCCTGCATGCAGCAGTCTTGCAACTGGCGGGGCTAGTAGCTCGCGGGCGCTACCTATGGCCACAGTGCCCACAAGGGTAGGCCGCTTGCGCATGGCAACTGTTGCTGCGCGCAGTCGCAACCGTAGGCGGCCGATCACCCGCAGGAAGAGCCGCTTGTGGTGCGCAGGCGGTGACATCCGTAGGCGTTGCCTGCGCGCACAGCACCAACAGCGACGCTCGCCCTTGAGCGAGCGGCCAGCAGGGGCGGCGGTTACGAGTGCAGCCCTCACGGGTAGAACTGCCCGTGGCGGCGCCCAACCATAGGGGAGGCACCGCTTGTAGGCAAGGGCAGCGCCCCTGGCCCCTGGCCCCTGCCGCAAAGGCCACTGCCGGTAGGGTGGCGGCGACGGTAGCAGCAGGGGAGCGGGAGAAGGGCATTAGGGTTTTCTAGGCAAAAGATAGTTTTGCCCTTGGGAATTTAAGAAATTCCAGTTTCTATCCTTTGGCCAAATTATAAAAATACCCCTTAGAATTCAGAAAATTCCCTGCATGTCCTTAATTTCAGAAGAATATTAATTAATTAAAAGGTTTAGTTTATTATTATTATTTATTATTATCTAGTAGTCCTATATGATAATGACTTATACATGTGATGTATGATGTGTGGACGGATGAGCATGGACCATGTGTTGTGTGTACTTGTGATTATTATTATTGGGGCCTGTGAGCCTCCATTATATTTCTCATTTATTGTCGGGTCTGCATGCTTATGATTAAGTTGTAATCACATGAAGAGACGCAGGACCCACGAGATGGATGATTGCGATGCATGGAGATGCATCGAGATATCGACGGAACCGACGAGGACGAGATGAACGATCACAAGGCATGGAGATGCACCGCTGCACACGTAGATCTTGATGTGAGTGATTAGACCTACTAGCTCGGGCCTGATCACATTAAGTTGTGGTCCATGATTATCTGGTGTGATTGCTTATACACATACTAGATATATATATATATATATATATATATATATATATATATATATATATATATATATATATATATATATATATATATATATTTGCATGCGATGTAGATATATTTTAAATATGTATATGTGTGACATGTCATATTAGGAGACCAAATTATAGGAACATCTCTCTTCATAATATTAAGTCGGTAAACGTGAGGCAATTAGATTGACCCACGTGGCCTTCCATCGTTATGGGTAGGAACCGATTCCCGGTGTAGGTTGAGTTGGTCGAGTCTCTCGAGGCTCACCTATATCGTAATTTGCTATCTTGCTTACGACATAGAGATGTCACCGGTGACCTGAGGACATGGTATGCTTGGTCGAGTCCCTCGAGAGTATATCATTAAATCAGACTCATCTTGTAATGAAGGTGTTGACTTAACCGAACATCATGGTTGGTCGAGTCCCTCAAGACCATGGTGATTCAGAGGCCGACCAGGATGAAAATCACAAAGAGTTGTGATCGGCAAGAGTTGTCTACCTTTTGGGCTTAGTGTGATTGGTCGAGTCCCTCGAGGTTACACTAAGACGCCGATTGGATCCTAATCCCCACTAGAAATCTGCCGGAGACTTCTGTTTCACGTGTTGAGGGTGTCGCATGACTCGCTAGTAAAATAGTGGGAGCATATTAAGATAGAAGTCCATATCTTGATTGTTTATTTCTTATAAAATCTACATGTTATTCATTCCTGCTGCATCTTTATTTTCAAAAAATGTCGCTTTCAAATCCCTTACATGGTATACTTGATGTCAACCGCCTCACTGGTCCAAATTATACGGATTGGCTCCACAACTTAAGAATTGTTCTCACAATGGAGAAAATCACTTACGTCCTTGATACAGTAATGCCTATGCCCGAGGAAGGGGCAAGTGAGAATGAGATCACTCGCTACGTGAAGTACATTGATGACTCCACTCTTGCTCAGTGCTATATGTTGGGCTCTATGACTCCTGAGTTATAGAGACAACATGAAAAGATGGATGCTAGATCCATTCTCCTACATGTCCGTAAATTGTTTGAGGAACAGGGAAGGACTCAGCGATACGAGATATCCAAGAGCCTCTTCTGCACTAGGATGACTGAGGGGACACCAGTTCAAAACCATGTCCTAAAGATGATTGAGTGGATGGAGAAATTCACAGGTCTAGGAATGGTCCTAGAGGATAACTTGTGTGTAGACATTGTGCTTCAGTCCTTACCAGATTCATTTTCACAGTTTATAATAAATTTTAATATAAATAAGCTTGAGGTGACTCTCCCAGAGCTCCTCAATATGTTGAGGGAGGTAGAGAGTACTACTAGGAAAGAGAAGCCAATTCTCTATACTTGTGAGACCAGAAAGAAAAGGAAAGCGGAAAAGTCCCTTAAGAAGGGAAAGGGTAAGGGCAGACCAAGAAAAGCAAAGGTTGCTAAGAAAGATCCAGCAAAGGACAAAGGCCAATGCTTCTACTATAGCAAAGATGGGCATTGGAAGAGGAACTGCAAAGAGTACCTTACAGAAAAGGCAAAACAAAAGCTTGGTGAAGCTTCAGGTACATTCATGATCAGTCTCCATTTGTTAGACTCTTATGATAACACATGGGTATTGGATACCGGTAGTGCTTATCATATATGCAATTCGTTACAGGTTCTGGCAAGGCCTAGGAGACTAGAAAGAGGCGAGATGGACCTCAAGATGGGCAATGGAGCAAAAGTTACTGTAGTAGCCATTGGTGAGGTCGCCCTACATCTGCTTGGTAGAGTTTTTATTGCATTAGATGCATGTTATTTTATTCCTTCTATTATCAAAAACATTATCTCCATTTCATGTTTGACAGTTAGTGGATATAAATTAGTTTTTGATAACAATGGTTGTTCGATATTATTAGATGATGAGATCATCACGAAAGGAATATTGCATAATGGTTTATTTATGCTAGACACTACTCTACATATCATGAATGTAAGTGTGTCCAAGAGGAAACGAGATGAGATGAACAGTGCATACCTGTGGCATTGTAGGCTAGGTCAGGGATTTTGTTTTTGAGACGGCATGGAAAGTATTGAGATAATCTTGAGTTATTGGGGTGTAAAAGTGTTGTAAACAAGTGCTAGAGTCCTCCTCCCTTTCTAAGTTTTGAGATCATTCAAGAGAGGTGTGAGACTTGTAAGGGTTCTCTCCTAAACCCGTGAAAAGGAAAAAACACTGTAAAAGAGGTGGTTGGTCTTCACCTATTGAAGTAAGGCCTTTAGTGGACGCCGGAGACTTCGTCGTGGGAGGAATCTGAAAGTAGATGTAGGTTACATTGACCGAACCACTCTAAATCCTGGTTTGTTTTTCATTTGAGTAATTTACATTACTACAAATCTTCTAAATCCTCTCTTGCACTTTTATGAAAGCTTTCAAGTTCTTAATCTCTCTGAAACGGATTAAATCGAAACCATTTTTGTCGGAATCAATTTTAATCGAAACAAATATTTTTCTGAAATTATGAAAGTTTTCCACTACACTAATTCAGCCCCCCTCTTAGTACCGCTCTTGATCCTAACAATTGGTATCAGAGAAAGGTTCACTCTCATTTGGTTTTAAAACCTAAGAGAAATGGCATTTGCCGGTAACCTAGAGGGTCATTCAATTACATATCCACCCATGTTCAATGGGACGGATTACACATATTGGAAGACTAGAATGAGGATCTTTCTAATTTCAATGGATTTCGAAATATGGAATATTATAGAAAATGGCTTTCAAAAGTCTTCTCTTCCAATGAATATTGGAATGAGTTGGAGAAGAAGACTTTTGCTTTAAACGCGAAGGTTATGAATGCCTTGTTTTGTGCATTAGATAAAAATAAGTTTAATTGAGTATCGATTTATGAAACGACTTTTGACATTTGACACATACTCGAAGTGACTCATGAAGGCACTAGTAGAGTGAAGGAGTCAAAAATTAATCTTTTAGTGCATTCTTATGAGTTGTTTCGAATGAAACCGAGTGAGACCATTGGAGACATGTACACCCGATTTACGGATGTCATCAATAGTCTAAAAGGACTTGGTAAAGGTTTCTCAGATTTTGAACTTGTTAATAAGATTTTAAGATCCCTTCCAAAAAGTTGGGATCCTAAAGTAATGGTTATTCAAGAGGCCAAAGATCTAAATAATTTTCCTCTTGAAGAACTTATTGGGTCACTAATAACCTATGAAATGACATTTAAAGCTCATAAAGAGCTTGAGGACACCCTTCCAAAGAACAGGAAGGATATAGCATTGTGAACACAAGAAAACCACTTGAAAGAAAACTCAAATGATGAGGACTTTGATGAAGACTTGGCATTATTAACAAGAAAATTCAAAAAATTTATACAAAGAAATAAATTTAAAAATGATACTAAAAATAAATTTGAACCAAAGAAAGAACAAGTGATATGCTATGAATGCAAGAAGATGAGACATTATAAGAGTGAATGTCCCCTAACCAAGAAGAGATAACCAAAGAAGAAGGCTCTCAAAGCAACATGGGACGACTCAAGTGCATCCAAAGAAGAGGAGCCTACTATCACCGAGTAAGTTGCTCACTATGCGCTAATGGCTATTGAAGATGAGGTAACAATTTCATTAGACACAAATTTGACTTTCGATGAGCTTTCAAGTGCTTTTCATGAATTATTTGATGAATATAGAATTTTGAATAAAAAGTATAATTCTTTGAAAAAGGAACATGCTTCTTTTATTAGCAATTTTGATAGGGTAAAGATTGAGCATGAAAATAGCTTAGCTCCCTGTACAAAATGCCATGATCTAGAAACACTTCAAAAGGAAAACTTGCTACTCAAAGATACCTTGAAAAAATTTGAGGTTAGTAGCAAGTCCTTGAACATGATCATTGCCAACAAGGGTCACGTTCATAGGAGAGGCAGAATCGAATTTGTGAGTAGCTCTCACCAAAATCCGACCACCTTTGTTAAAGGCCCTACTTTGCATGTTTTATCCTGAAACAAATGCAACTTTTGTTGCAAACTTGGGCATGTTGTGTACAAATGTCCATTCAAGAAATGTAGTGCACATAAATTGATTTGGATTCCTAAAAGAACCTCAAATGACTCAATGCAATATGATAAGCTATGTAGACCAATTTTTGAGGCACCCAAGGTCAAATGGGTACCTAAAAATCATCTCTTTTTGTAGGAAAATGTACAATCACAAACTAGGAGCAAGAGATGGTACCTTGATAGTGGATGCTCAAGGCACATGACTAGAGATCCATCTCATTTCTCTAAGCTCACTAACCTAGACGAAGGATATGTTACTTTCGAAGACAACAACAAGGGTAAAATCATTGGCAAAGAAACCATAGGTAACAAATCCAACATTCTTATTAAAAATGTATTGTTAGTTGATGGTTTAAAGTATAACATTTTCAGTATTAGTCAATTATATGATAAAAGATATATCGTAAGATTTGAATCTAATGCATGTATTATTGAAAAACCACACATAAACACATCTATGATTGCCCTAAAACAAAATAATGTATACACTATCGAGATTGATGACCTTTGTAATGAAATGTGCTTTTCGGTTTTGAATGACGATGCTTGGCTTTGGCATAGGAGATTAGGTCATACTAGCATGAAACTAATCTCTCAAATTTCATCTAAAGAACTTATAAGAGGAATTCCTCATATCAAGTTCGTCAAAGATAATGTGTGTGATGCATGTCAACTTGGAAAACAAATAAAAGGTAGCTTCGAACCTAAGAATCAAATAGGCACCTCTAGACCTTTGCAATTGATCCATATGGACTTGTTTGGACCAATTGTTATATCAAGCCTAGGAGGTAGCAAATACGCATTCGTCATCATGGATGATTATAATAGATACACATGGACTTATTTTTTGGTACATAAAAGTGATTACTTTAGGTATTTCTCAAAGTTTTGTAAACTTGTTCAAAATGAAAAGAGTTTTATGATTTTGTCAATTTGAAGTGATCACGGTGGTGAATTTCAAAACCGTGATTTCCAAGAATTTTATGAATCTAATGGATACAACCACAACTTCTTTACTCCAAGAAATTCTCAATAAAATGAAGTAGTAGAAAGAAAGAATAGAAACTTGTGAAAAATAGCAAGAATCATGTTAAACGAACAAAGCCTACCCAAATATTTTTGGGCTGAAGCCATAAATATGACATGCTATATTATGAATAGGGTTCTAGTAAGACCACTACTTTCCAAGACTCCTTATGAGTTGTGGAATAACAAAAAACCTAACGTTTCATACTTTAAAGTTTTCGGATGTAAATGTTTCATTTTGAATAAAAAAGATGCCTTAGGTAAATTTGATGCAAAATCCAATGAAGAAAATTTTCTTGGCCATTCTTTTGTTTCTAAAGCATTTTATATTTTTAACAAAAGAACTTTGATTATAAAAGAATCTATTCATGTTATTTTTAATGAAGTTTCCGAAGTTAAGAAAAATGATTTTGATGATGATGTTAATTTTGATGCTTTGAATTTAAATGATTCCCCTTCTCCATCTAGCAACTTGGATGCATCTTATTTCGAACCTTCTTTATCGAAGGAATGGAAGTATGTAGATGCTCATCCTAAGGAGCTAATTATAGGAGACACATCGAAAGGGGTTCAAACTCGTTCTTCTCTTAAATTTTTTTATGCCAACGTCACTTTTCTCTCCCAAATTGAACACAAAAGCATTGACGAGGCCATGAAAGATGATTCATAGGTCACTGCAATACAAGAAGAGTTTAATCAATTTGAGAGAAATGAGGTGTGGAAGCTTGTTCCAAGGCTAAATGACCATTTAGTTATTGGTACTAAGTAGGTCTTTAGAAACAAGCAAGATGAATCTGGTATCATGGTTAGAAACAAGGCTAGATCAGTGGCCAAAGGTTTCAACCAAGAAGAAGGTATCGATTATGAAGACACCTTCACTCTTATGGCTCAATTAGAAGCCATAAGGATCTCCTTGCCTATGCTAGTAGTAATAATTTTAAGTTGTTCCAAATGGATATTAAAAGTGCTTTTCTTAATGGCTTTATTTCCGAAGAAGTTTATGTTGAACAACCTCCTAGATTTGAGAATGATAATCTCCCTAATCATATATTTAAATTGACTAAAGCTCTCTATGGATTAAAACAAGCCCTAAGGGCTTGGTATGAGAGACTTAGCTCATTTCTTATCGAAAATAATTTCTCTAAAGGCAAGGTTGATACTACATTATTTATCAAAAAAATTTGAAAATAATTTTCTTATTGTTCAAATTTATGTTGATGATATTATTTTCGGTTCCACAAATGAATCTCTATGTGAATCATTTGCTAAAAGTATGAGTCTTGAATTTGAAATGAGTTTGATGGGAGAATTAACCTTCATTTTAGGCTTACAAATCAAACAACTAAGTAATGATATTTTTCTTAGTCAAACAAAATATGCTTTAGATTTGCTAAAAATGTTTAATGTGGATAGCTCAAAAGCTATCAATACTCCCATGAGTACCTCTACTAAGTTAGACATTGATGAAAGTGGAGAAAGCTTTGATCAAAAAGCTTACAGGGGTATGATAGGAAGTTTACTATACCTCACCACAACTAGATCGGATATCATGTTTAGTGTAGGTCTTTGTGCTAGGTTTCAATATAATCCTAAGATATCTCATCTTAAAATAGTTAAGAGAATTCTTAGATATCTTAAAGATACCACTAATCTAGGATTATGGTATCCTAATTGCATATTTTGCTGGATGTAGATTAGATAGAAAAAGTACATCCGGAACTTGTCAATTTTTAGGACACGCACATGTTTCTTGGTCTTCTAAGAAACAAAACTCGGTTGCACTATCTACAACCGAAGCTGAGTATATTACAGCTAGTGCATGTTGTGCACAAGTTGTGTGGATGAAAAATACTTTAGAATATTATAAGATTCATCTTAAAAATATTCCCATAAAATGTGATAACAAAAGTGCAATATGTTTAACAAAAAATCTTATTCAACACTCTAGAACAAAACATATTCATATTAGGCATTACTTTATACGAGATCATATTAATAATCATAATCTACTCTTATAGTTTATTGATACAAAACATCAATTAACCGATATCTTTATAAAACCTTTAAGTGAAGAACAATATGATTTTATTAGAAGAGAGTTAGGAATGCTAATTTGTCCGAATACATGAATTTGATGTATATCTTTTTCAGACTCTCTTTATGAATTTCTTGAATGGAACTTTCATGAGTTTATGCCATATCAAGTTTATTCCATATCCTTGTTCCATCACTTAATGATTTTTTGATACATGGAATTAATTGACAAATGCATCTCTCACGGATTTCACTTTTATGAATTTTTAATGAGAAATGGATTTGATGTGATGCTCCTCTCATTATGAAGTTTTATTCATGGAATTTTTTTTTTTTTGATATGATGATTCTTTCACATAAATTCTTTCTTAATGAAGGAAGAATTTTTATGAATTTTTGGTATGAGATGAACACTTGCAAAAATGAGGATTTGATTTCACATGAATATCTTGATCCTTATGAAAATTGAAGCATAATTTAATGAAACTCTTTTATTATTTCTAACTTGATTTCAATCATTTCACAAAGTTGGTTTTTAATGGATTTCCTTATTTCTTTCCTTCTTCATGTAAAAGTTTTGATTAAAAAAAAGGGGAGAAGTTGATGAAAGCTATCTCTTTAATGCTTATATGTTGAGAACTTTTGAATGATATCATGTCATGAAAATATGATTGGTATGAATTCTTACAAATTGAAATATGGCATGAATTTTTACCGCACTTATTTGAATTTTTACAAATTGAAATATCTCCTTTTTGTTGATGACAAAGGGGGAGAAATAATACCAAAATGTGATAAATTGATGACAAATGCATGTAATGTATTTCATCATAAATACTTGAAATGTTAGCTTGATAAATTTCTTTCATTATGATAAGATATCTAGAGCTTAGTTTGCTATTTTATAATAGATATCTTGTCATAGAATGATGAATTACTATCTTTCTCATCTTTCATATTTGAAATATCAAACTTGAAAATGGATGTCATGCCTTGACATCATTTTAAGAATGTTAGATCATGATAGGAATCATAATGTATGTATTAATAAGTTTAAATGAACTTAACTTATCAATTTATTTCTAGAATTCAAAGGCCTTGAATTCAAGAATATCTTTTCTCAAGTATGGCATATAGATGGGGGGAGTTAAAGTTAACTCCATCATCAATTGATTGTCATCATCAAAAGGGGAAGATTATTGAATCTCAGATTTTGATGATGAAGTCAATTATAATTTGTTTGATCTAATCTATATGTTAAGAAAAGTGTGCAAGATTAACTACAATAGCAGTAAGACATAAAGCAGGTGTTGTGCCAGAGTCAAGATCGAGATCACGTTGGGAGTTCGAGAGTTTGTCGAAAGTCCGGATGTTCATCGGAAGTTCTGCGGAAACCTACCGAGAAGTCCAGAAGCTTGCTAAAGAAACTTGTCAAAGCTCGCCAAGAAGATCGTCATAAAGTCCTAGAGCTTGCCGGGAGTCCGCCGGAGCATTGCCGAGAGTTCGTCGAATGTTCGCTGAAAGTATGTCGGAAGCTCGCCAGAAGTATGCCGGAAGAGCAATTAATGCACCGGAACATGAAGTACCTCAATCATGTCTTAATTATCATAGTTATAGTGTAAATTAAGTTAAGATTGGGAGGTAATCCCACTAACTTAATTAGGGGCCAATTGGGCCTTAAGTTGGGCTGGATTCAAGGCCCAACCAGGATGCTGAAAGCCTGGCTAGTTGTGGCACCGCATGGGAAACATCACCCCAGGAATTCTAGGTGAGGGTACCGCCAGCAGTTACTACTGCCAGTGGTGGTACCACCAGAGCTCAGTCTTCGAGCTCTGTCAGGCGATCGTACCGCCCATTGTCAGGTGTTAGGCGGTGGTACTACTAGTATCTTGGAAATCCGGGATGAGACACTTTTTGGCTCTATTTTTGAAGCCATTAGGGCCTAGAGTCTTCCTCCCCCCTTTCGAAGTTTTGAGATCATTCAAGAGAGGTGTGAGACTAGTAAGGGTTTTCTCCTAAACCCTGAAAAGGAGATAGCAATGTAAAAGAGGTGGTTGGTCTTCACCAATTGAAGAAAGGCCTTGAGTGGACACCGGAGACCTCATCGGAGGAGGAATCCGAAAGTGGATGTACGTCACATTGACCAAACCACTCTAAATCTTGGTTTGCTTTTTATTTGAGTAATTTACATTACTACAAATCTCCTTAATCCTCTCTTGCATTTTTATGAAAGCTTTCAAGTTTTTAATCTCTCCGAAACGGATTGAATCGAAACCATTTTCGTCGGAATCATTTTTAATCGAAAAAAATATTTTTTTAAAATTGTGAAAGTTTTCCGCTGCACTAATTCACCCTCCCCTCTTAGTGCCACTCTTGATCCTAACATTTACCACTACTTGACACAATCATAGAGATTGTGCCACAATGGTTCTACTTGTTAGGTCACTATTTAGGCCTTTCATTTGTCCCAACACAGCCCAAACTAGGGCTCAATTGTCCCCTAATTGAGTTGGCCCAATTTCAACCTAATTACACCTAAAACCTACTTCGATCTAAATAATTATTATAAAGCTTGAATCAAATGGTGTCCAACATGTCATTGGTTCATCAACGCTTCATCTGATTCTTCGATGCATCGTCCTCTCTTGCAACCTATTGCCCAATCGACTAGTTGACCTCCACAATGTTAGGATCAGAGCAGCACTAAGAGGGGGGGGTGAATTAATGTAGCGGATTAAAACGTCGGTTTTGGAAACTTTTTCGTACGATAAAAACCGAACTCGAAAGTGCTTAACATAAAAGCGTGTTCGTAAAGGTGTGCAGCAAAAGTAATAAGGAAGTAAAGCACGTATGAAGGTTTGCAGTAAGGTAAATAGCAATAAGTAAATACAAACCAGAGAACACGCCAATTTTAAAGTGGTTCGGTCAAAATGACCTACATCCACTTGCGAAGCCTTCTTCGATGAGGCTCCCAACTTTCACTAGCAAATTACTTTGAAGGGGAAGGACAAATACGCCTCTTACAACCTTTACAAGTGGTTCAAACTCTTACAAAATTTCAGCAAGAAAGAAAGGGAGGTGAACACTCAAGCAATTTGAAAGTAAGACTTGCTAAGGCTTTGCTAAGACTTTTTTTCACTCTATTGCTTCTCAAACGTTGTTCTCTCTGCAGAGAATTGAGGGGTATTTATAGGCCTTAAGAGGATTCAAATTTGGGCTCCAAAATTTGAATTCTCTTCGGTTCCCGAAGCTAGCGGTGCCACCGCCTGTCAGTGGCGGTGCCACCGCTTGTCAGTTCTGTCACTGACAGTGTACTGGGCGGTGCCACCGCCCAGTCCAGCGATGCCACCGCCTAGCTCTCGGGTGCTGGGCGGTGCCACCGCCTACACTATTTCAGCTCACTAGTTGGGCTCCAAACTTGGCCCAAACCAGTTCGAACTTGGGCCCAATTGGCCCCTATTTGGGTTATCAGATTAATACCTAATCCTAACCCTAATTAACATGCTAACTACGAATTTAAAGATATTTCCTAAGCTATTACAAAGTCCGCAAGTCAAGACTTCTTCCAGCGAACTTCCGGCGGTCTTCCGATAAACTCTCGGAAACCATTCTACGGACTCCCGGCAAGCTCGTAGACTTCACGATTTGATCTTGGCGAGTTCCGATGAGCTTCTTTGGCAAGCTACAATCTTTCTCAGTGAGCTCCACGAACTTCCGACGAACCTTTCGGCGAGCTTCCGAAAACCCATCGACAAGCTCCCTACTCATTCTCGGCTAGTTCCGACAGCATTCCCGACGAACCTTCGGACTTCCATCGAACTCTCGAACTCCCAACGAATCCTTCGCGCTTGACTCCGGCACTTTGTTTCGCTTTATGTCTTCATCATTATCGTAGTTAATCCTACACACACAAGCCAAAACTCTACTCCGATCTAGACAATTATTACAACGCGAATTGACATTCTGTTGTCCGGCACGTCATTGGTTGGCGCTTCATCCGATTCTTCAGCGCATCGTTCTCTCTTACGGCTTATTGCCCAATCGGCGGTTGACCTCCGCAACCCCGATATCCTTGGTGCAATTCCGCTCTCCTTGGCCCGATGCCCAACGTCCGAAGCATTCTGCCGTCCAATATCCTGACGTGATCTCCTCCGGCGCAACGTCAATTCCTCCTGCGTTAACTGTCTAATCCTGATTGAGTAGACCTGCATCACTCAAAATGCAGTTAAACATCTAAACACAATCAATTAGTTTTATCATCAAAATCTGAGATTCAACAATCTCCCCCTTTTTGATGATGACAACTAATTGATGATTACCAGAGTTAACCTTAATGCAAATCCAAGCAACATTCATCACATGTTATGAAAAACATTTAAACCATCATGCAAATATATAAAATATTCAATTCAATGCATGAAGTCATCAATATACTTCTCCCCCTATGTCATCAACAAAAAGGAGAAGTAGCTCTACCTATTTTAAAAGATATTCAAGTTTTTGTAACGTGAAGCTAGATTTTCATCACAACATATAAGCACAAAAGCATAGTAAGATTCTTAAATTCAATCATGGCAATTCAACACTTGCTTCTTGTGCAAGACTGCATTTTGCTTTTCTTTGCATGTTCTAACTAGCAAAAGCTTTCTCTCCTTTGTTTTTGTCGAAAAGTAGGGAAGAGTACATGTTAGCCAGCATTTGCCTTGAGCTAGCAATCTTTCTCCCCCTATGTCATTACCGAAAAGAAGGAGAGGAACCATGATTTAGACTTTTACATAAATTATGAATTTGCATCAATCAATATTTCAATCATCACATGATACATACAAGACAAAAATGCAAAGAAATCATGTCATGAAAGACATCAATTGTTAAACATGATATGATAATAGTCTCATAAATTTCAATTTGTAATACATGTGATACATTGCGATACTAAAAAATTTAATGCGATGCTTTTAAGGATATCAACCTATTTTTGATACAAAGCATGGCAAGAGCAATTATATTGCAAGTTATCTAAGTTTTACAATTTTTGCTTCTTTTGAGATAGCAATTCTTTGCTTCTCTACAAGCTAGCAACTTTTACGATATGCAAGTTTTACTACATACAAGCTAGCAGTTTTGAGATGTTCAAGAAAGCAACCCTTGCTTCTTAAAATATACAAGTTTGCTAGATGTGCACGTTAGCATGTTTTGCTTATTGAGATAGGCAAGATAGTGATATTCAAGAAGACAACTTTTGCTTCTTTTGAGATAGCAATTCTTTGCTTCTCTACAAGCTAGCAACTTTTACGATATGCAAGTTTTACTACATACAAGCTAGCAGTTTTGAGATGTTCAAGAAAGCAACCCTTGCTTCTTAAAATATACAAGTTTGCTAGATGTGCACGTTAGCATGTTTTGCTTATTGAGATAGGCAAGATAGTGATATTCAAGAAGACAACTTTTGCTTCTTTTGAGATAGCAATTCTTTGCTTCTCTACAAGCTAGCAATCAAGTTTTTGCATCTGCTACATACACGAACAAAAATGCAAGAAATCATGTCATGAAGACATCAATTGTTAAACATGATATGATAATAGTCTCAATAAATTTCAATTTGTAATACATGTGATACATTGCGATACTAAAAATTAATGCGATGCTTTTAAGGATATCAACCTATTTTTGATACCAAAGCATGGCAAGAGCAATTATATTGCAAGTTATCTAAGTTTTACAATTTTTGCTTCTTTTGAGATAGCAATTCTTTGCTTCTCTACAAGCTAGCAACTTTTACGATATGCAAGTTTTACTACATACAAGCTAGCAAATTTTACAATATTTTTAGAACATACAAGCTAGCAGTTTTGAGATGTTCAAGAAAGCAACCCTTGCTTCTTAAAATATACAAGTTTGCTAGATGTGCACGTTAGCATGTTTTGCTTATTGAGATAGGCAAGATAGTGATATTCAAGAAGACAACTTTTGCTTCTTGAAATAAGCAAGTTAGCAATCTTTGCTACTTAAGATAGGCAAGCTAGCAATCAAGTTTTTGCATCTTCTTGACTTGTGCAAATTAGCTATCTCCCCCTTTGTCATTGTCAAAAAGAAGGGAAGACCCTTTACATCAATTATGACAAAGGTAAGTATCAATCTTATTTGTGCATCATTATATTTTCAAATTAGAATATACACATTTTCAAAAACCTTATATTTCATTCATGCATGATATTGAATAAATCGATCAACATTATGAGGATATCATACATGATACTAAAATTTTTAACTATTTATAAACATTTTGATCATGATACCAAACATTCATCATTTAGAGCATTCATGACACAAAACATTAAATCAACATTTATAATACATCATTTTAGCAACAATTCATAGTATTTTAAATCATGATTTACATCATATGCAATACATCACATCATAATTAGAAAACACAAGTATTGCATGGATCATTGTAAATCATAAATGTTTCATATCATGATGGTATCAACTTGTCAAATTATATCCTACCATGCATGATCAAAACTTTTCATTTGTATGCATCAAAATAATATCAAGAGTATTTCATGCATATTATCAAATCATCATTTATAATTACATCAATATTCCAATCATTATTTCAGTTTACACATCATGAGATCAATAAATTTGCATTATAGACAATCTCATGTTTTATCATTCATATTATTTCAATCATTGTTTCAATCATCACTATAACTCATCATGCACAAAATATAAAATCATCTAACATGATTCAAACATTTATTTTCAAAATATTTATCACAATTTTCATGGATGATAATAAAGTATTCATGATACCGAACATTAAATCAATATTTTAAGTATTAATCTCTTCATGATTGTTGGTACCAAACATTTATCATTTAAAGCATTCATGATACACAGCATATGCAATACATCACATACATCATCATAATAAAAAGCATATGCATCATTTCAAATCATAAACATTTCAAATCATCATGGTATTAATCTGTCAAATTGCATCTTGCCATGTATGATCATAACTTTTTCAAATGATAGTATCTAAATGTCAATATTCATTACATCCTAACATACATGATAATTAACTTCTCATTTGTATTTCATGCATAATTTCATTCATCACATTAGGAATATCAAGAAGAATTAATTGGGTGATGAGATGAATATTTTCATGAATACAAGCAATTGCATAAAAATCATATCATGAAGGATTAGAATATGTGTATACCAAAAGGCATGATTTCTTTTGAAAAACCTCCTCTTAAATAATCAAAAGAAAATCTTAGGAGATCAAATAATAAAAGATATTCAAAAGAAATTTTAAGTCATGAATTTCGAAAAAGATATTCTCTTTAGTAAATCGTAAAAGAACCTTAGGAGAAAAAGATTTCAATTCAAGCATATAAAATCTTGACTTAAGCATAAGAAATCTCAATTTACAAATTTTGAGAAATCAAGATAAAGCTCATTTAAATTTAAATCATCAAATCAAGATCATTTTCAAGAGATTCACAAAAGTGATACAAATAGATTCATGATTTTAATTCCCATGATAATATATTTTCCTTTTAAAGTGTTTCTATTCATGTGATTTATTTCATTTATGCCAAATAAAAAATATGCATCAATGTTCAAAAACCGAAAAAGCCATTTTCATTACCGTAAAAATCGATAATCCATAAGTCTCAAGAATCATCATGCATAATTTCAAAATCTATTAAGCATGATCATTATGCATAACATCAAGACATGGTTTCAAAATATTTAATATTTTCATTACATAATTACATCATTATGCATCATCGAAATTGATTTCATAAAGTATTTTCCATCAAGATCATTTTGTTTGTTGTAGTCATGTATTTTTCTTTTAGGTGATCTAACTTTTCAAGCTTAGTTTTTGATACAAAATCCATACATCATCATTAAGCATGATATCAAACTTCTTTATATTTTCATTAAGACATCAAGCATGGTTCAATCAAAATTGGAAATCATCAAATACACATTATTTCTTCTTGAATTTATCATCATTAAACCAAAAAAGAGCTTTCATTACGGCAACTTCAATAATTCATAAATCACAAAAATTATCATGTTAACTTTAAAATCTCATGCATAAATCATCAATCATGGTATCAAAACATTTAATATTTTCATTACATCATTATGCATTACTTCAAATCAAACAATGATTTCATTTAATCAAAATCGAGAAATAACAATGGAAATCAACATGATACACATTATTACTTCTTAACCATATATAGCATAATTTCATAAGGTATTTTTAATCAAAATCATTTTGTTTATCATAAACATGCAATTTTCATGATTATTTTTAAAATTACTAGAATCATAAGCATGATTCCTAATTTTTGCATTTTTATTATTAAATTATTAGACATGTAATTTTCAAGAAAATTAATTCTAAACTAAATAAAAGAGGAAAATGCATCATAAAAAGCATCACGTAATTTCAAAATAAATTAAAGGAGTTTCGTTTGAGTTGTTTACCTTATTGACGAAAACCATTAAGGTGTAGTTTGCCACCTCGCCTTTCTTGATTTTCTCCTTGTCTTCGGAGGAGCTCGATTCATCCCAATTTTTCTTCTTCTTGCGTTCAAAGCAAGTAGTTGCATTCTTTTTGTTCTTTAATTTTCGTTTCATTAAGTTTTTAAGGTTCATGAGCAGTTCAAGTTCACCATCACTTGAGCTTATGCTCGAGTGGTCTTCAAATGTTCTATGTCCCAAATCCTCCCTGTTCTTTGGAAGGTGGTTCTCAAGTTCTTTACGTGCATTGCACGTCATTTCATAGGTCATTAAGGACCCTATTAGTTCTTCGATCAAAAAGGTATTCAAATTTTTTGATTCTTGTATAGCGGTTATTTTAGAATCCCAAGATTTAGAAAGCGATCGTAAAAACTTGTTAACAAGTTCAAAGTTCGAAAAACTTTTACGAAGTGCTTTTAGACTATTGACGACATTCGTAAAATGGGTGTACATGTCTCCAATAGTCTCTCTTGATTCCATACAAAACATCTCAAAATCGTGCATCAAAAAATTTACTTTAGAATCTTTTACACTACTTGTGCCTTCGTGTATGATTTCAAGAGTGCGCCAAATATCGAAAGTCGTTTCGCACAAAGAAATCCGATTGAACTCATTTTTGTCCAAAGTGCAAAATAAGGCATTCATAGCCTTTGCGTTTAAAGAAAAATACTTCTTCTCCAAATCCGACCATTCGTTCATCGGTTTAGAGGGAAGTTGAAAACCGTTTTCAACAATATTCCATAAATCCAAATTCATAGAAATCAAGAAAACTCTCATTCGAGTTTTCCAATAAGTGTAGTCCAATCCGTTAAACAACGGTGGACGAAAAACCGAAAAGCCCTCTTGAAAGCCATGAAGAGCCATTTCTCTCAGGTGTAAATCCGAAATGAGAAACACCGGGCTCTGATACCAATTGTTAGGATCGGAGCGGCACTAAGAGGGGGGGTGAATTAGTGCAGCGGATTAAAACGTCGATTTTGGAAACTTTTTCGTACGATAAAAACCGAACTCGAAAGTGCTTAACTTGAAAGCGTGTTCGTAAAGGTGTGCAGCAAAAGTAATAAGGAAGTAAAGTACGTATGAAGGTTTGCAATAAGGTAAATAGCAATAAGTAAATGCAAACCAGAGAACACGCTAATTTTAAAGTGATTCGGTCAAAATGACCTACATCCACTTGCGAAGCCTTCTTCGATGAGGCTCCCAACTTTCACTAGCAAATCACTTTGAAGGGGAAGGACAAATATCCCTCTTACAACCTTTACAAGTGGTTCACACTCTTACAAAATTTCAGCAAGAAAGAAAGGGAGGTGAACACTCAAGCAATTTGAAAGTAAGACTTGCTAAGGCTTTGCTAAGACTTTTTTTCACTCTATTGCTTCTCAAAAGTTGTTCTCTCTGCTGAGAATTGAGGGGTATTTATAGGCCTTAAGAGGATTCAAATTTGGGCTCCAAAATTTGAATTCTCTTTGGTTCCCGAAGCTAGCGGTGCCACCGCTTGTCAGTTCTGTCACTAACAGTGTACTGGGCGGTGCCACCGCCCAGTCCAGCGGTGCCACCGCCTAGCTCTCGGGTGCTGGGCGGTGCCACCGCCTGGCTCTCGGGTGCTGGGCGGTGCCACCGCCTGGCTTTGGTGGTGCCACCACCTACACTATTTCAGCTCACTAGTTGGGCTCCAAACTTGGCCCAAACCAGTCCGAACTTGGGCCCAATTGGCCCCTACTTGGGTTATAAGATTAATACCTAATCCTAACCCTAATTAACATGCAAACTACGAATTTAAAGATATTTCCTAAGCTATTACAAAGTTCGCAAGTCAAGACTTCTTCCGGCGAACTTCCGGCGGTCTTCCGATAAACTCTCGGAAACCATTCTACGGACTCCTGGCAAGCTCCTAGACTTCACGATTTGATCTTGGCGAGTTCCGATGAGCTTCTTCAGTAAGCTACGATCTTTCTCGGTGAGCTCCGCGAACTTTCGACGAACCTTCCGGCGAGCTTCCGAAAACCCATCGACAAGCTCCCTACTCATTCTCGGCTAGTTCCGACAGCATTCCCGACGAACCTTCGGACTTCCGTCGAACTCTTGAACTCCCAACGAATCCTTCGCGCTTGACTCCGGTACTTTGTTTTGCTTTATGTCTTCATCATTATCGTAGTTAATCCTGCACACACAAGCCAAAACTCTACTCCGATCTAGACAATTATTACAATGCGAATTGACATTCTGTTGCCCGGCACGTCATTGGTTGGCGCTTCGTCCGATTCTTCAGCGCATCGTTCTCTCTTACAGCTTATTGCCCAATCGGCGGTTGACCTCCGCAACCCCAATATCCTTGGTGCAATTCCGCTCTCCTTGGCCCGATGCCCAATGTCTGAAGCATTCTGCCGTCCAATATCCTAACGTGATCTCCTCCGGCGCAACGTCAATTCCTCCTGCGTCAACTGTCTAATCCTAAATCCAATCTTCTAACATGTTCACTCTGGCCTAACATCTGATTCCTCCTGCTTTAATCAATTTGCCTCTCCTGATCAACATTAGCCCTACGTCACTCAAAATGCAATTAAACATCTAAACACAATCAATTAGTTTCATCATCAAAATCTGAGATTCAACACACAACTCTAATTTCCTTAGCACAATTTTCGCTCTTCTTAGCCCGATGCCCAAATCCATGGCCTGAACCTTTTGCCAATACGTTGATCGATTCTCTAGCTCGATGTCTAATCTTCTAACATGTTCACTCTGGCCTAACATCTGATTCCTCCTGCTTTAATCAATTTGCCTCTCCTGATCAACATTAGCCCTACGTCACTCAAAATGCAATTAAACATCTAAACACAATCAATTAGTTTCATCATCAAAATCTGAGATTCAACACACAACTCTAATTTCCTTAGCACAATTTTCGCTCTTCTTAGCCCGATGCCCAATGTCTGAAGCATTCTGCCGTCCAATATCCTAACGTGATCTCCTCCGGCGCAACGTCAATTCCTCCTGCGTCAACTGTCTAATCCTAATCGAGTAGACCTGCATCACTCAAAATGCAATTAAACATCTAAACACAATCAATTAGTTTCATCATCAAAATCTGAGATTCAACACACAACTCTAATTTCCTTAGCACAATTTTCGCTCTTCTTAGCCCGATGCCCAAATCCATGGCCTGAACCTTTTGCCAATACGTTGATCGATTCTCTAGCTCGATGTCTAATCTTCTAACATGTTCACTCTGGCCTAACATCTGATTCCTCCTGCTTTAATCAATTTGCCTCTCCTGATCAACATTAGCCCTACGTCACTCAAAATGCAATTAAACATCTAAACACAATCAATTAGTTTCATCATCAAAATCTGAGATTCAACACACAACTCTAATTTCCTTAGCACAATTTTCGCTCTTCTTAGCCCGATGCCCAAATCCATGGCCTGAACCTTTTGCCAATACGTTGATCGATTCTCTAGCTCGATGTCTAATCTTCTAACATGTTCACTCTGGCCTAACATCTGATTCCTCCTGCTTTAATCAATTTGCCTCTCCTGATCAACATTAGCCCTACGTCACTCAAAATGCAATTAAACATCTAAACACAATCAATTAGTTTCATCATCAAAATCTGAGATTCAACACACAACTCTAATTTCCTTAGCACAATTTTCGCTCTTCTTAGCCCGATGCCCAAATCCATGGCCTGAACCTTTTGCCAATACGTTGATCGATTCTCTAGCTCGATGTCTAATCTTCTAACATGTTCACTCTGGCCTAACATCTGATTCCTCCTGCTTTAATCAATTTGCCTCTCCTGATCAACATTAGCCCTACGTCACTCAAAATGCAATTAAACATCTAAACACAATCAATTAGTTTCATCATCAAAATCTGAGATTCAACACACAACTCTAATTTCCTTAGCACAATTTTCGCTCTTCTTAGCCCGATGCCCAAATCCATGGCCTGAACCTTTCTCTTGGTACAAAATAGCCTTATTTGGGCCTAGTTGGCCCCTAATTGAGTTGGTCTAATTATATTCTAAACTAACTCAATTAGACTCTAAAACTTAACTCAATCTAGGCAAATTATTACAAGCACTAATCATGTGTTGTCCAGCATGTCATTAGTTCTTTCGGCGCTTTGTTCAATCCTTTGACGCATTGTCCTCTTTTGTGGCTTTTACCCAATCAGCATGTTGACCTTTGCAACTCTGATCTCCATGGCGCAATGTCCGCTCTTCTAGGCTCGATGCCCGAATTCTCGGCCCGAAGCCTTCTACTGACACGTTGACTATTCCTCCGGCCCGACGTCCAATATTCTAACATGTTCACTCTGGCCTAACATCTGATTCCTCCTGCTTTAATCAATTTGCCTCTCCTGATCAACATTAGCCCTACGTCACTCAAAATGCATATCAAATCATTAACCCTTATCAATTGGTTTTATTATCAAAATCCGAGATTCAACAATCTCCCCCTTTTTTTATGATGACAACCAATTGATGACGGAGTTTAAACAAACTCCCCCTATCAATATGGTATATTTGAGAGAACTCTTGAATTCAAATTGAGTTCAAGTCAAAGCAAATTTAATCATTAATATTTGCAACACATCATAAAATCATTCAATATATCATTCCGTGCATGATTGTCATCATAACTTCTCCCCCTTTGTCATCAACAAAAAGGAGAAGTGCAACTAGTAAGTGTTTAGTCATAATTTCAAATCATTGCATAATAAATATAATCTCAAGTTTTATCATCATGCAAGTGTTTAATAATCTCAAGTTTTAATAATCATCAACCTAAATCATGCATAATCAAGCTAGCAATACTTTTGAGTTTTGTAAGTTTATAAATTTTTCTAGATATACAAGTAGCATATTTTGCTTCTTGAGATAGGCAAGATAGCACTTTTGCTTCTCTTAAGATTGCAAGCTAGCAATTCTTGGTGGTGTTCAAGATAGTAAGTTCTATATAAAGCTAGCAAATTTTACACATATGAAAGTTAGCAAAATTTTACATTTTTTGAGATGTGCAAGATAGACTATTTTTGTATCTTCTTGAAATGTGAAACTTAGCACACATTGTTTCTCTTGAGATTTGTAAAATAGTACTTCTTCTCTTTTGAGATGAGCAAGTTAGCAAGTTTGTTTCTTTTGCAATGTGCAAGTTTTCAAATTTTGCATCTTGAGCTCCTCCTTTGTCAATGTCAAAAAGAAGGGAATAAAAATACAATGATATAAATTATTTATCTTTACATCAATTTTCAAATTATGACAAAGATAAAGTGTCATCCTTATTTCAATATGTTTGTGCATCATTATAGTTTCAAATTAAAACATGCACAATTTTAAAACCTTTAATTTCATTCTTATTTCATGCATGATACCAAAAATAAATCAATAATCACTATAGGCATATCATATATGATACGAAGATATTAAAATGTTTAAGCATTTATTACTTCATGCATTAGATCAATCATGTTGAACATGATACTAAATATTCATCATTTTTCTCATGCATAATACTAAAGCATTCATGATACCAATCATTTCTCTCATACATGATATTAAAACATTCATGATACCAAACATTAAATTAATATTTTTAAATCATCACATAAAGAATAACAAGAGAAATTTATTTGGTGATAAGTTATACAAACCATGAAGACAAATTGTGAATATTAAGAGACATATTATGATTCTTTTTAGATAACTCAAATAACGAAAAGAAAGAATCATAGTAAACAATCTTGATTTATAAAAAGAATTCTCAAGTTATAATTCCGAGAAATCAAGAGAAACCATAATTCATTAACAAATTCTCCTCTTTAGAAAATGACAAGAAGAAGCATAAGAGATCAAATGTTATAATATCTTGATTCATGCATAAGAAAACTCTAGTTATAAATCTCAAAAAACTAAGATAAATCTCATTCAAATTCAAATCATCAAATCAAAATCATTTTCAAGAGATTCATAAAAAGAAAAACATAGATAGATACATTAATCTCTCCTTTTTGAAAAATTGATAAAGTAGAGAAATTTTTCAAGGAGAAAGCTTTCCTCTTTTATGTGTTTCATTTTATGTGATTAATTTTATATAAATATGCTTAAGTTTTTCGTATGAAAACCATTCATCATTGTTTAAAATTGAGAGAGCAAATCTCATCATAGAGATCATCAAAATCAATAAATCATAGATTACCCAAAAATCATCATTACTTCAAATCATCATGCATAATTAAATATACAATCGTCAAGAATGACACTTACACTATTTCATATAAGCATGCCTTTTTCATTTATGCGAAATCAAAATATACATCAATTTTTTATTTTATTTTTAAAAACTGAAAAGGCCACTTTCATTATGATAAAAACCGATAAGCCATAAATTACAAGAATCATCATGCATAATTTCAAAATATAAATTTATTAAGCATGATCATTATGCATTATTACTTTGGGCATGATATCAAAACATGGTTCAAGTTTTTTTGGTACAACATGCACAATTTCTCATTAAGCATGATATCATAAGGTATTTTCAATTAAAATCATTTTGTTTGTTTATCATAAAATATGTAATTTTTATGATTATTTTTAAAATCACTAGAAAGGTAAACATGATCCCATTTTATTTTTGCATTTTCATTACATAATTAAACATGTAATTTTCAAGAAAAATAATTTTTCTAAACTAAATTAAAAATAATTCATGAAATGCATCATGTAATTTCAAAATAAAGCAATGAAGTTTTGTTTGAGTTGTTTACCTCATTATAGAAAGTCGTTAAGGTGTAGTTTGCCACTTCATCTTCATCAGTTTGCTCCTCATCTTCGGATGAGCTTGATTGGTCCCAAAATGCCTCCTTCTTGCATTCATAGCAAGTAGTTGCGTTCTTCTTAAGTTTGTTTTTATTCTTTGATTCTTGTTTTAAGAATTTTTTAAGCTACATTGTGAGGAGTTCACGATCATCATTATCATCACTTGAGTCAATACTCAAGTGGTATTCTTTTGTTCGAAGTGCAAAGTCCTTTCTATTCTTTGAAAGGTTGTTCTCAAGTTCATTTTGTTCCATGCAATTTATTTCACAGGTCACTAAAGACCCAATCAGTTCTTCAATAGGAAAATGGTTCAAATCTTTTGATTCTTGTATTGTCGTTACTTTCGAAATCCAATTTTTAGAAAGTGATCGTAAAACTTTATTAATAATTTTAAAATTTGAAAAATATTTGTCAAGTGCTTTCAAACCATTGATGACATCCATCAAATGGGTATACATGTCAACAATGATTTCGCTCGGCTTCATTCGAAAGTGTTCAAAATCGTGCATTAAAAGATTGACTTTAGAATCTTTAACTCTAGTAGTGCCTTCATGTGTGATTTTAAGAGTGTGACAAATATTGAAAGTCATTTCGCACATAGAAATTCGATTAAACTCAGTTTTATCTAAGGCGCAAAATAGTGTTAGGATCAAGAGAACTAAGAGGGGGGGGGGGGGTGAATTAGTGCAGCGGAAAACTTTCGTTGGTTAAAAAGACTTTCGTACGATAAAATCTAATTTCAGTGAAAACCATTTCGGAAAGATCTTTAAGTTGAGAGCATGCAGAAGTATAGTTGATGTAAAGCAATGAAGACAATTTGCAGTTAAGATAAAGAGCAGAAAGTAAATGCAAACTGAGATTTAGAGTGGTTTGGTCAATCTTGACCTACATCCACTTTTGGCTTCCTCCTTCGACGATGTCACCAACGTCCACTAGAGGCCTTCCTTCAATAGGCGAAGGCCAACTACCCTTTTACAGCTTTTCTCTTTTTGACGGGCTTAGTAGACAACCCTTACAAGTTTTCACTCCTCTCTTGAATGATCAACACTTAGAAAGAAAAGAGGGAGAAGAACTCTAGCCTTTTACAACACTTTTAAGCTCTCAAATACTCAGAATAAAAGCAAGCTTTCAGTTCCCTTTCATGCAGCGGAAAACTTTCGTTGGTTAAAAAGACTTTCGTACGATAAAATCTAATTTCAGTGAAACCATTTCGGAAAGATCTTTAAGTTGAGAGCATGCAGAAGTATAGTTGATGTAAAGCAATGAAGACAATTTGCAGTTAAGATAAAGAGCAGAAAGTAAATGCAAACTGAGATTTAGAGTGGTTTGGTCAATCTTGACCTACATCCACTTTTGGCTTCCTCCTTCGACGATGTCACCAACGTCCACTAGAGGCCTTCCTTCAATAGGCGAAGGCCAACTACCCTTTTACAGCTTTTCTCTTTTTGACGGGCTTAGTAGACAACCCTTACAAGTTTTCACTCCTCTCTTGAATGATCAACACTTAGAAAGAAAAGAGGGAGAAGAACTCTAGCCTTTTACAACACTTTTAAGCTCTCAAATACTCAGAATAAAAGCAAGCTTTCAGTTCCCTTTCATGCAGGAAAGGGTGCGGTTTATATAGGCCTCAATCAGTTTGAAATTGAAGCTCAAAAGTGTCCATTCCCGGATTTTCGGTGTCTTAGCGGTACTACCGCTTATCATCTGTCACTGAGTGGTACCACCGCTGGCAACAATAACTGCCAGTGGTACTATTGCCCAGAATTCCTGGGAGACCGAGTCTCCTTGGCGGTGCTACCGTCAGCCAAGAATTTTGGGTCCGAATGGGTTATTCCATTCGGCCTAATTTGGGTCTGTTAAGGTCCCAGTTAGCCCCAGATTATGTTAATGGGATCACCTCCTAATCCTAACTTAATCTATATGCTAACTACGATAATTAAGACATCAATACTACAAATCATATTCCGGTGCGTCAATCGCTTCTTCCGGCAAGCTTTCGGCGAACGTTCGGCAAACATCCAACGAACCCTCGGCGATGCTCCGACGGACTCCTGGCAAACTCCTGGACTTCATGACAATCCTCTTGGCAAGTTCTGACAAGCTTCTTGGCAAGCTTTTGGACTTCTCGGATTGTTCCTATAGAACTTCCGACGACCGTCTAGACTTCCGACGAACTCTTGAACCCCCAATGTGATCCTGGTCTTAACTCTATCTCAACACCTGCTGCATGTCTTACTGCCATTGTAGTTAATCTTGCACACTTATCTCAACATATAGATTAGATAAACAAATAATAGTTGACTTCATCATCAAAATCCGAGATTCGATAATCTCCCCCTTTTTGATGATGATAATCAATTGATGGCGGAGTTAACCTTAACTCCCCCTATCTATATGACATATTTGAGATAAGTCATTCTTGAATTCAAAGCCTTTAAATTCAAGAGACATATTGATAAGTTAAGTTCATTTAAACTTATTAATACCCCCATCATGATTCCTATCATGATGTATCTTTCTGAAAATGATGTCAAGGCAAGACATCCATTTTCAAGTCTTATATTTCAAATGTGAAGGATAGCAATCATAGCAATTCATCATATGGTAAGATATCAATTTGTAAAATTACAAATTGAGCTCTAGATATCTTAACATAATGCAAATATGGCAATCATAGCAATTCATCATATGGTAAGATATCAATTTGTAAAATTACAATGTAAGCTCTAGATATCTTATCATTAATGCAAATATTTCAAGTGTATAGTAATTCATTCTATCATCAATTTATCACATATTTCTCCCCCTTTGTCATCAACAAAAAGGAGAATAATTCAAGCGTATTTCAAGTATAGTAATAAGTGTGGTAAAGATTCATGCCATTTTTCAACAATAAGTGGTAAGATACCATTCATAAAAATTATTTTTCAAGCAATCATGACATGGTATCATTCAAATATTCATTAAGGAGATAGCTTTTATTACTTCTTCCTTTGTCATTAACGTTTTGCATGAAGGAGGAAAGCCATTGTGAACTAACTTTGAATGAAGTTAAAAATGATAAGAGATTAAATCATGCTTCATTTTTACAAGGATCAAGATATACATGTGAAATCAAATCCTTGCAAGTATTCATCTAAAAAAAATCTTCCTTCATCAAGAAGAAATTCATGTGAAAGAATCATTACATTAAATCCATTTCTCGATTAAAAATTCAAAAGATAAATCCATGAGAGATGTATTTGTTAATTAATTCCATATATCAAAAATCATGGAGCATTTATATGAAATAAACTTGATATGACATAGGCTTATGAAAGCTCTATTCAAGAAATACATTAAGTCCGGAAGAGAAGTCCAAAATCATACATTCGGACAATGTTTTGTTATAGCTTTTCTATCACAATCATGAAGGTAACACATGCTTATCATCATAAAAAATTTTGGCATCAAGACATACAATTTTCAACATGTTATTGAAGCATATAATTATGTAAAATTTATAAGATTTTCAGCATTAAGTTTTTAAGTGATTGATCATAGAATCAAGAAAGTCTGAAAATGAAATTTAACAAATTCATGCATTCGGATAAATCAATATTCCTAATTCTCTTCTAATGAAATCAAATTGTTCTTCACTTAAAGACTTTGTAAAAATGTAACTAATTGATGTTTAGTATCAATGAACTCTAGAATTACATCATGATTAGTGACATGATCTCGTATAAAGTGATGTCTAATATCAATATGTTTTGTTCTTGAGTGTTAAATGAGATTCTTTGCTAGATATATTACACTTGTGTTATCATATTTTATGGGAATATTTTTAAGATGAACTTTATAATCTTCTAAGGTTTTTTCATCCACACAACTTATGCATAGCATGCACTAGCTACAATGTACTCAGCTTTAGTTGTGGATAGTGCAACTGAGTTTTGTTTCTTGGATGACTAAGAAACAAGTGCATGTCCCAAAAATTGACATGTTCCTGATGTGCTTTATCTATCTAGTTTACACTCAGCAAAATCCACATCAGCATAACTAATTAATTCAATTCTTGTATTTTGGATACAATAATCCTAGATTTGAGGTACCTTTTGTTGAATCTCGGATTTTGATGATGAAACTAATTAATTGTGTTTAGATGTTTAACTGCATTTTGAGTGATGCAGGTCTACTCGATCAGGATTAGACAGTTGACGTAGGAGGAATTGACGTTGCGTCGGAGGAGATTACGTCAGGATATTGGATGGCAGAATGCTTCGGACGTTGGGCATCGGGCTAAGGAGAGCGGAATTGCACCAAGGATATCCGGGTTGTGGAGGTCAACCGTCGATTGGGCAACAAGCCGCAAGAGAGGATGATACGCTGAAGAATCAGACGAAGCGCCAACCAATGATGTGCCGGACAACAGAATGTCAATTCACATTATAATAATTGTCTAGATCGGAGTAGAGTTTTGGCTTATGTGTGTAGGATTAACTACGATAACGATAAAGACATAAAGTGAAACAAAGTGTCGAAGTCAAGTGTGAAGGATTCGTTGGGAGTTTGAGAGTCCGACGGAAGTCCGAAGGTTCGTCGGGAATGCTGCCGGAACTAGCCGAGAATGAGTAGGGAGCTTGCCGAAGGGTTTTCGGAAGCTTACCGGAAGGTAGGTCAGAAGTTTGCGGAGCTCACCGAGAAAGATCGTAGCTTACTAAAGAAGCTCGTCGGAACTCGCCAAGATCAAATTGTGAAGTCTAGGAGCTTGCTGGGAGTCCGCAGAATGGTTTCCGAGAGATTATCGGAAGACCACCGGAAGTTCATCGGAAGCTCACCGGAAGAAGTTTTGACTTGCGGACTTTGTAATAGCTTAGGAAATATCTTTAAATTCATAGTTAGCATATTAATTAGGGTTAGGATTATGTGTTAATCTTATAACCCAAGTAGGGGCCAATTGGGCCCAAGTTCGGACTAGTTTGGGCCAAGTTTGGAGCCCAACTAGTGAGCTGAAATAGTGTAGGCGGTGGCACCACCAGACTAGGTGGTGGCACCGCCCAGAGCCCGAGGATAAGGCGGTGGTACCGCCGGACTGGGCGGTGGCACCACCCAGTACCCGAGAGTTCGGGCGGTGGCACCGTCTAGTACCCGAGAGTTCGGGCGGTGGCACCGCCCAGCACTCGAGAGCTAGGGGGTGGCACCACCCAGCACCCGAGAGCTAGGCAGTGGCACCACTGGACTGGGCTGTGACACCACCTAGTACACTGTCAATGTCAGAACTAACAAGCGGTGGCACTGCTAGCTTCGGGAACCGAAGAAAATTCAAATTTTGGAGCCCAAATTTGAATCCTTTTGAGGCCTATAAATACCCCTCAATTCTCAGCAGAGATTATAACTTTTGAGAAGCAATAGATTGAGATAAAAGCCTTAGCAAAGTCTTTAGCAAGTCTTGTTTTCAATTACTTGAGTGTTCACCTCCTTCTTTCTCGTTGAAAATTTGTAAGAGTGTGAACCACTTGTAAAAGGTTGTAAGAGGGGTATTTGTCCTTCCCCTTCAAAGTGATTTGCTAGTGGAAGTTGGGAGCCTCATCGAAGAAGGCTTCGCAAGTGGATATAGGTTATTTGACCGAACCACTATAAAATTGGCATGTTCTCTGGTTTGCATTTACTTATTGCTATTTACCTTACTTCAAACCTTCATACGTGCTTTACTTCCTTATTACTTTTGCTACACACCTTTACGAATACGCTTTCAAGTTAAGCACTTCTGAGTTCGGTTTTTATCGTACGAAAGATTTTCCGAAACTAACGTTTTAATCTGCTGCACTAATTCACCCCCCCCTCTTAGTGCCGCTTCGATCCTAACACCTTTAAGATATCTAAGTATTCTTTTAATTGTTTTGAGATGAGATATCTTAGGATTCGATTGTAACCTTGCATAAAGTCCTACACTGAACATGATATCCAGTCTAGTTGTAGTGAGGTAAAGTAAACTTCCTATCATACCCCTATAAGTTTTTTGATCAAAGCTTTCTCCACTTTCATCAATTTCTAACTTAGTGGAGGTGCTCATAGGTGTGTTGATAGCTTTTGAGCTATCCATATTAAATCTTTTTAGTAAATCTAAAGCATATTTAGTTTGACTAACAAAGATGCCATTGCTTAGTTGCTTAATTTGTAAGCCTAAAAAGAAGGTTAATTCTCCCATCAAACTCATTTCAAACTCAAGACTCATAGTTTTATCAAAAGATTCACAAAGAGATTCGTTCGTAGAACCGAAGATGATATTATCAACATAAATCTGAACAATAAGAAAATTATTTTTAAAATTTTGGATAAACAATGTAGTATCGACCTTACCTTTAGAGAAATTATTTTCAATAAGAAAAGAACTAAGTCTCTCATACCAAGCTCTTAGGGATTGTTTTAAACCATAGAGAGCTTTAATTAATTTAAACACATGATTAGGAAAACTATTATTCTCAAATCTGGGAGGTTTTTCAACATAAACTTCTTCGAAAATAAAGTCATTAAGAAAAGCGCTTTTAACATCCATTTGAAACAACTTGAAATTATTACTACTAGCATAGGCAAGGAGTATCCTTATAACTTTTAATTGAGCCACAGGAGTGAAAGTTTCTTCGTAATCGATACCTTCTTCTTGGTTAAAACCTTTGGCCACTAATCTAGCCTTGTTTCTAACCACGATGCCAAATTCATCTTGCTTGTTTCTAAAGACTCATTTAGTACCAATAACTAAATGGTCATTTGGCCTAGGAACAAGCTTCCACACCTCATTTCTCTCAAATTGATTTAACTCATCTTGCATTGTGATAATCCATGAATCATCTTTCATGGCTTCGTCAATACATTTAGGTTCAATTTGGGAGAGAAAAACAGCGTTGGCACAAAAATTTTTAAGAGAAGAACGTGTTTGAACCCCCTTAGATGTGTCTCCTTTGATTAGCTCCTTAGGATGAGCATATACATACTTCCAATCCTTAGATAAGGATATTTCAGAAGTGGATGCATCCAAGTTGCTAGTTGGAGAAGGGGTTTCATTTAAATTCAAAGAATCGAAATTGACATCATCATCAAAATTGTTTTTCTTGATTTCGGAAATCTCATTGAAAACAACATGAATGGATTCTTCTATAATCAAAGTTCTTTTATTGAAGATATGAAATGCTTTAGAAATCGAAGAATAACCAAGAAAAATTCCTTCATCGGATTTAGCATCAAATTTTCCTAAGGCATCTTTTTTATTCAAGATAAAACACTTATACTCAAAAACTTTAAAATATAAAACATTAGGTTTTTTGTTATTCCACAACTCATAGGGAGTTTTGGTGAGTAAGGGTCTTACTAGAACTCTATTCATAATATAGCATGCAGTGTTTACGGCTTCGGCCCAAAAATATTTGGGTAGCCTATGTTCATTCAACATGGTTCTTGCCATTTCTTGTAAATTTCTATTCTTTCTTTCTGCTACTCCATTTTGTTGAGGATTTCTTGGAGTAAAGAAGTTGTGGTTGTATCCATTAGATTCACAAAATTCTTGGAAATCATGATTTTGAAATTCACCACCATGATCACTTCTAATTGATGAAATCATGGAACCTTTTTCATTTTGAATAAGTTTACAAAACTTGGTGAAATATCTAAAGCATTCACTTTTGTGTTTCAAGAAATAAGTCAATGTGTATCTATTATAATCATCTACAATAACAAAAGCGTATTTGCTACCTCCTAGGCTTGATATAGAGATTGATCCGAATAAGTCCATATGGATCAATTGCAAAGGTCTAGAGGTGCTAATTTGATTCTTAGATTTGAAGCTACACTTTATTTGTTTTCCTAATTGACAAGCATCACATACATTAATTTTGATGAACTTGATATGAGGAATTCCTCTTACAAGTTCTTTGGATGAAATTTGGGTGATTAGTTTCATGCTAGCATGACCCAATCTCCTATGCCAAAGCCAAGCATCGTCATTCGAAACCGAGAAACACATTTCATTATAAAGATCATTGATGTAAATGGTGTATACGTTATTTTGTTTTAATGCAATCATAGATGTATTTTTGTGTGGTTTTTTAATGATGCAAGCATTAGATTCAAATTTGACAATATATCTTTTATCACACAATTGACTAATACTCAAGAGGTTATGTTTTAAACTATCAACTAACAAAACATCTTCAATAAAGAAGTTGGATTTGTTACCTATGGTTCTTTTGCCAATAATTTTACCCTTGTTGTCTCCGAATGTGACATAGCCTTCGTCTATGCTAGTGAGCTTAGAGAATTGAGATGGATCTCTGGTCATATGCCTTGAGCATCCACTATCAAGGTATCATCTTTTGCTCCTAGCTTGTGGTGATATATATTTCTACAAAAAATGATGATTTTTAAGTACCCATTTAATCTTGGGTGCCTCAAAAACCAATCTAAATTGTTTGTCATGTTGCATAGAATTTATTAGAACGAAAATCAATTTGTTAGGACTAATATTCTTAAATGGACAATGATAAGTTCTATGTCCATGTTTGCAACAAAAGTTGCATTTGTTTTGGTGTGAAATATGCAAGATAGGGTCTTTAATGAAAGTTGTTGGATTTTGGTGAGAGCTTCTCACAAATCCGATTCCACTTCTTTTATAAACGTGACCCTTATTAGTAAGGATCATGTTTAAGGACTTGCTACCAACCTCAAATTTCTTTAAGGTGTCCTTGAGTAGCAAGTTCTCCTTTTCGAGTATTTCTAAGTCATGACATTTCATACATGTAACTAAACTATCATTATGCTCAATTTTTAATTTATCAAATTTACTAACAAAAGTATCATGCTCCTTTTTTAACAATTTATATTTTCTACTAATTGTTTTGTATTCATCAAATAAGTCATGGAAAGTATTTAATAATTCATCAAATGATAAATCTGTATCAATAAAATTTGATACCTCCTCTCCGATGGCCATAAGTGCATAATGAGCAACTTGCTCGGTGTTGGACTCCTCTTCTTCGGATTCGCTTGAGTCATCTCATGTTGCTTTAAGCGCCTTCTTATTTGGTGTTCTCTTCTTGGCTTGGGGACATTCACTTTTATAGTTTCCCGGTTTCTTGTATTCATAGCAAATAACTTAGTCTTTTTTGGGTTCAAATTTATTTTTAGTGTCATTTTTAAATTTGTTTCTTTTAATGAATTTTTTAAATTTCCTTGTTAAAAGTGCCAAGTCATCGTCAAAGTCCTCATCACTTGAGTTTTCTCTCAAGTGATCTTCTTGAGTTCTAAGTGTTATATCCTTCCTGTTCTTTGGAAGGGTGTCCTCATGCTCTTCATGAGCTTTGCAAGTTATTTCGTAGGTCATTAATGACCCGATTAATTCTTCAAGAGGGAAGTTGTTTAAATCTTTAGCCTCTTGAATGACAGTGACTTTAGGGTCCCAACTCTTTGTAAGGGATCTTAGAATTTTATTAACGAGCTCGAAATTTGAAAAACTTTTACCGAGTCCTTTTAAACCATTGACGACTTCCGTAAAGCGGGTGTACATGTCACCTATGGTCTTACTCGGTTTCATTCGAAAAATTTCATAAGAATGTACTAAAAGATTGATTTTTGACTCTTTCACTCTACCCGTGCCTTCATGAGTCACTTCGAGTGTATGCCAAATATTAAATGCAGTTTCACAAATCGAAACACGATTGAACTCATTTTTATCAATTGCACAAAATAAGGCATTCATAGCCTTTGCATTTAGAGCGAAAGTCTTCTTCTCCAATTCATTCCAATCGATCATTGGAAGAGAAGACTTTGAAAATCCATTTTCAACAATATTTCAAAGTTTAAAATCCATGGAAATAAGGAAGATCCTCATTCGAGTCTTCTAATAGGTATAATCCGTCCCATTGAACATGGGGAGACATGTAATAGAGTGACCCTCTTGGTTTTTAGCATATGCCATCTCTCATAGGTTTTAATCCAACTGAGAGTGAACCCGCTCTGATACTAATTGTTAGGATCAAGAGCACTAAGAGGGGGGGGGGGGATGAATTAGTGCAGCGAAAAACTTTCGTCGGTTAAAATGATTTTCGTACGATAAAATCTGATTTCAATGAAAACTGTTTTGGAAAGATCTTTAAGTTCAGAGCATGCAGAAGTATAGTTGATGTAAAGTAATGAAGGCAATTTGTAGTTAAGATAAAGAGCATAAAGTAAATGCAAACCAAGATTTAGAGTGGTTCGGTCAATCTTGACCTACATCCACTTTTGGCTTTCTCCACCGACGAGGTCATCGACGTCCACTAGAGGCCTTCCTTCAATAAGCGAAGGCCAACCACCCTTTTATAGCTTGTCTCCTTTTGATGGGCTTAAGAGACAACCCTTACAAGTTTTCACTCCTCTCTTGAATGATCAACACTTAGAAAGAAAAGAGGGAGAAGAACTCTAGCCTTTTACAACACTTTTAAGCTCTCAAATACTCAGAATAAAAGCAAGCTTTCAGTTCTCTTTTATGTAGGAAAGGCTAGGTTTTATATAGGCCCTAATCAGTTTGAAATTGGAGCTCAAAAGTGTCCATTCCCGGATTTTCGGTATCCTAGCGGTACCACTACCATAACTAGGCGGTACTATCGCTTGTCATTTGTCACTAAGCGGTACTACCGCTCAGTCTGGGCGGTACTACCACCTAACAGGGGTGGTACCACCGCTGGCAGCAATAACTGCCATCGGTACCACCACCCAGAATTCCTAGGAGACCAAGTCTCCTGGGCGGTGCCACCGCAGGCCAGGAATTTTGGGTCCGCATAGGCTGTTCCATTCGGCCTAATTTGGGTCTGTTAAGGGCCCAATTGGCCCCAGATTAAGTTAATGGAATCACCTCCCAATCCTAACTTAATCTACATGCTAACTATGATAATTAAGACATCAATACTGCAAATCGTGTTCCGGTGTGTCAATCGCTTCTTCCGGCGAGCTTCCGGCGAACTTCCGACAAACATCCGATGAACCCTCGGCAATGCTCTGGCGGACTCTCAGCAAACTCCTGGACTTCGCGATGATCCTCTTGGCGAGTTCCGATGAGCTTCTTTGGTAAGCTCCTGGACTTCTCGGATTGTTCCCGAAGAACTTTCGACAAACTCTCGAACCTCCAATGTGATCTTGGTCTTAACTCCAGCTCAACACCTGCTACATGTCTTACTACCATCGTAGTTAATCCTGAATACTTATCTCAACATATAGATTAGATAAACAAATGACAATTGACTTCATCATCAAAATCTAAGATTCAATAAATAGAGCATTCATAGCTCTAGCATTTAAAGAAAAAAGTCTTCTTCTCCAAATCATTCCAATGGTTCATTGGAAGAGAAGATCTTCGAAAACCATTTTCCATAATACTCCATAAATTTAAATCCAAAGAAAGTAAGAAAACTCATATTCAAGTTTTCGAATATATGTAATCCGTCCCATTGAACAAGGGATGATGAATGAGAGAAAGTCCCTCTTGAAAGCCGAAAAAAGCCATTTCTTTTGGGTGTTAAACCAAATGAGAAATAATGAGGCTCTGATACCAACTGTTAGGAATGAGTTGGCACTAAGAGGGGGAGGGGGTGAATTAGTGCAGCGGTAAAATTATGTCGATTTCAGAAAACCCTTTCGTTAGATAAAACCGATCTTGTAAGATGTTAACTTAAAAATACTTTCGTAAGCATGTAATGAGGAAGTAGAGTAGTGAGAGTAAAGAAGGGCAGTTTGCAGTAAATGTAAATTGCAAGAAGTAAATGCAAACAGAGTTATAGTGGTTCGGTTGTCATGACCTACATTCACTCCACCGATTCCTCTTTCGTCGAGGCCATCAGCATTCACTAATGATCTTCCTTTAACAAGCGAAGATCAACCTCCTTCTTATAACTCTATTCAACTTTTGTAGGCTTAGAAGAGAACCTTTACACTCCCTTTTTACAAGCTTCCCTCACACTCTCCCTTAGAATAGTCTCTAAACTTTAGGAGGAGGGACTCTATACTTTACAAGGGTTTTCAACTCTAAAAATACAGAGTTTTTGTTCACTTTTCTTTCTTTTCACTCTCAATACTTATGTATTTTAACTAGGGATAAGAGGGATATTTATAAGTCTCAAGTTGATTCAAGCTTGGAGCCTAAAAATATCTCACCCTGGGTTTCCTAGGTACGGGCGATACCACCGCCAGTGTCAGTCTGACATTGACACTGCACTGGGCAGTACCACCGCCTGACACTGGGTGGTACCACCACCTATAGCCTCTCGGAGGCTATATCTGGGCGATACCACCGCTTGACATAGTCTCGGAGATTGTGCCATGACGACGCCACCTCTAGGGTCACTGTTTGGGCCTTTCACTTGGCCCAACATAGCACAAACTTGGGTAACTGAATGGGCCTTTCTCTTGGCCCAAAACAGCCCTATTTTGGGCCCACTTGGCCCCTAATTGAGTTGATCTAATTACATTCTAAATTGACTCAATTAGACTCTGAAACCTAACTAGATCTAGGCAAATTATTACAAGCACTAATCATGTGTTGTCCGACATGTCATTGGTTCTTTCGGTGCTTCGTCCACTCCTGGACGTATCGTTCTCTTTTGCGACTTTTGCTCAATTGGCATATTGACCTCCGCAACTCCGATCTCCTTGGCGCAATGTTCACTCTTCTAGGCCTGATGCCTGAATTCTCGGCCCAAAGCTTTCTGCCGACACATCGATCGTTCCTTTGGCCTGACGTCCAATATTCTGATATGTTCACTCCGGCCCAATGTCTGATTCCTCCTGCTTTAATCAATTTGCCTCTTCTGATTGACGTTAGCCCCGCGTCACTCAAAATGCATATCAAATCATAAACCCTTATCAATTGGTTTCATCTCAAAATCCGAGATTCAACACTAACATGATTTTTCCTGCTTTAATTGTCTCTCCCTGATCGAAGTTTCCTACGTTACTCAAAACGTAGATTAGATCATAAACACATCAATTGGTTTCATCATCAAAATCTGAGATTCAACAATCTCCCCCTTTTTATGATGACAAATAATTGATGACGGAGTTAACATTAACTCCCCCTATCAATTTACCATATTGATAGAACCTTGAATTCAAGTTGAATTCAAGTCAAAGCAATATTTCATCATGAATATTTGTAACACATTATATGCATATCATTGCATTGCATGCATCATTATCATAAATTTTGCATGCATCATCATAAATATTTCAAATCATCATGATATCAAAATATCAAAGTATATTACATCCTGCCATGTATGCTTCTCATATCATCATATCTTCTCTCCCTTTGTCATCAACAAAAAGGAAAAGTGCATCTAGCTAGTTTTTTGAGATTTGTAAGTTTTACAACATACAAGCTAGCAAATTTTTCATCACTTTACAACATGCATGATCACTAAATCATCATTAATTTTAAAGATGTGCAAGATTGAAAAACTTTTGCTTTTTAGATAGGCAAGATAGTACTTTGGTTTTCTTGAGACTGCATGTTCTTTCTTTTCTTTTGAGAATTGCAAGCTAGCAAGTTTTGCCTTTCTAGCAGTTTTGCCTTTCAAGCTAGCAACTTTTGCTTTTCTTTACGATGTGCAAGCTAGTATGATTTACTTCTTAAATTATGTAAGCTAGCAAATTTTAGTTCTCTTTTAAGATGTGCACATAGTAACAGTTTTGTTTTTCTTTAATATGCATAAGCTAGCAAGTTTTTCTCACCTTTTGTCAAAAGGAGGAGAATAATACAATGATACAATTCATTTCCCTTCACATTAATTTTTTAAATCAAGACAAATGAGTTATGTAGAACAATTTACATCAATGATTCAATCATATCATGAGGTATATGAATCATAAATACAAAGGAGTATTGAAACATAAGAGAAAAAATCAATTTATGTATACAATGTTCCAAGTATCAAAGTATATTTTCTCAAGTTTTGGGTATCGAAAAATCAAGAGAAAACAACTTATAATTCATTTTGATAAATATTCTCTTTAATAAAATGAAAGAATCATGGTGAACGATCTTGATTTACATAAAGTTTCCAAACATAATTATCAAGATCATGGTTAGTTTCATAGATCTCCTCTTTAGTAAATGGTAAAAAGAAACATAGGAGATATAATATTTTGATTCATAAATCTCAAGAATATGTGAAAGATTTAGATAAAAGTCATTCAAATTTAAATCATCAAAATCATATTCATAGTCCAAGAGATTCATAAAAATGATACAAATAGATTCGTCAATCTCCTTTTTTGAAAGCTGATTAGGTAGGAATTGAGAATTTTTAAAGAAAAATACTTTCCTCTTTTTTGTTTCAACTTATGTGATTGATTTCATATAAGTATGCTCAAGTTTTTCGTATGAAAACCATCCATCATATTTAAAACTAAAAAGCAATACAAAATCATCAAGATACAAATAATTGTATCTTATAACATACATCAGATTAACCTTATTAGGTGTACAAGCATTAGATTTAAATCTAATATTTTATTCCTTTATCATAAAGAGATGCAATTGTCATGATCAATTTTTTTAATTTTTTAAAACCACTAGAAAGAAAATCATGATTCCCTTTTATTTATTTTTTAATACTTTTTTATTTTTTTTAACTAATTTAAAAATAACTCATGAAAGCATCAACTGAAGGGGTTTTGGTTACCTCGTCATCGAAAGTCATTAAGGTGTAGTTTGCCACCTTATCTTTGTTGGTTTGCTTCTCATCTTTGGATGAGCTCGATTCGTCCCAAGCTGCCTTGAATACATTCTTCTTATTTGGCAGCTTTTTTTTTAGTTCATTTTTATTCTTTGATTCTGATTTTAAAAAAATTTTAAGCTTTATTATGAGGAGTTCAAGGTCATTATCATCATCACTTGAGTCATCACTTAAGTGGTATTCTATTGTTCGAAGTGTCAAATCCTTCCTGTTCTTTGAAAGGTAGTCTTATGTTTAATATAAGTTATTTCATAGGTTATCAAAGACCCGATAAGTTCTTCAATTGGAAAATAGTTCAAGTCCTTTGATTATTGTATTGTCTTTACTTTCGAATCCTAATTTTTAGAAAGAGATCGTAAAACTTTATTAACAAGTTTAAGATTCGAAAAACTTTTACCAATTGCTTTTAAACCATTGATGACATCCCTAAAATAGGTGTATATGTCTTCAATGGTTTCGCTTGGTTTCATATATAATAATTCAAAATCAAGTATCAAAAGATTTATCTTAGAATCTTTTACTCTACTAGTGCCTTCGTGTGTGGTTTCAAGAGTGTGCCAAATATCAAAAGCAGTTTCGCAAATAGAAATATGATTAAATTTATTTTTGTCTAAGGCACAAAATAGAGCATTTATAGCTCTAGCATTCAAGGAAAAAGTTTTCTTCTCCAAATCATTACATTCATTCATTGGATTAGAAAACTTTTGAAAACCATTTTCAATGATATTCCATATATTGAAATCTAAAGAAATCAAGAAAACTTTTATTCGTGTTTTTCAATGTGTAGTCTGTCCCATTGAACATAGGAGGACGAATGATAGAGTGACCCTCTTGAAAGTTGAAAAGAGCTATTTCTCTTGGTTGTTAAACCAAACGAGAAAAAAATATAACTCTAATACAACTGTTAAGATCAAGTCGGCACTAATAAGCAGGGGTGAAATAGTGCAGTGGATAAAAAAGACGTCGGTTCAAAAAATCTTCATTTCGATAAAATCATTTCGACAAAGTGAGTTTAACTTTGAAAGTATATGGAAGCATAGTGTAAGTAAGAATTTAGTTTACAATAAAGGTAAATAGCAATAAGTAAATGCAAATCATATTTTTATAGTGGTTTTGTTGTCGTGACCTATATCCACTCCTGATTCCTCTTTCGTCGAGACCACCAGTTTTCACTACCGATCTTCTTTCAACAAGCGAAGATCAACTACCCTTTTACACCCCTCTTCTCTTTTTCACAAGTTTAGAAGATAATAACTTTTTTACAAGCACTCACTCCTCCGTAAACAGAATTCTAAACTTAGAACTAGAGGAGGGGATCTCTCAAGTGATTGCTATAGCATTTTCTCACTTTTAAGCTCTCTATGCTTGTGTATATTAACCAGGGATGAGAGAGGTATTTATAGGCCCCAAATAGATTCAAACTTAGAGCCTAAAAGAGTCTCATCCCCGATTTTCGGGGTACTAGCGGTACCACCGCCTATGCCGTAATGACACTAGGCGGTACCAATGTTTGACATCCTGCCACTAGCAGTATCACCACCTAGTTTAACGGTACCACTGCCTAACAGTCTCTCGAAAATTGTTTGTGTAGTACCAACACCCAAACTAGTGGTACCATCACCTGACATAGTCTCAAAGATTGTGCCACGACGGTTCCACTTATTGGGTCACTATTTGGGCCTTTCACTTACCCTAGCATAGTCCAAACTTGAGCCCAACTGGCCCCTAATTGAGTTGGCCCAATTCCAACCCAATTATGTCTAAAATCTACTTCGATCTAGATAATTATTACAAAGCTTGAATCAAATGGTGTCCGGCAAGTGATTAGTTCATCGATACTTCATCCGATTCTTTGGCGCATCATCCTCTCTTGTAACCTACTGCCTAATTGGCTAGTTGACCTCCGTAACTCTAATTTCCTTAGTGTAATTTCCACTCTTCTTAGCCTGACGCCCGAACCCATGGCCCGAAGCCTTCTACCGATACGTCATTCGATCCTTCAACACGATGTTTAATCTTTTGACATATTCTACTCCAGCCCAACTATTGGAAAATCTTGGGGGCGACATCACATGCGTAGCAGAAGAATAGAAAAACAAAATCCCTAAATTCCCAAATATGTGCTCATTGTCGTATGAAGATTGGTGCGCAAAAATTCGCAAAACTTAAAACTGCATATAAGATAGATTGTGTTACCTAGGAAGATCGTATATCCCAAAATCCTAGCAGATCTCTAGGAGAGGATGAAGGAGGTCAAGTGCCCTCCTCTTTAGCAGTGATCCACACAATAGAGCTATGACGATGCTCCTCAAAACTCTAGGCCTGCTCTGAGGTAGAGAGGGGGAGGAGAATAGGAGAGGCAACCCAAAAGGCTCTAGTCTATGAATCATTGAATCCCTCCTATTTATAGAGGGCTTCTGTCAACTTAACCCTAATGGATCCAGCTCTATTGAGTATTGGATCTCCATCCAACTACCCAAGCCTCTTAGATTAATGGATCTCTATCCAATAATCTTTCATTGGTTCTAATTGGATCTCATCTATAGGATCCAATAAGATAGGGCCTCCGACAGATATGCCTACCATATGTGTGTGACCCTCTAGGCCCAATATCGAGTTGGCCTTGAGTCATACCTATCAGAACTCCTTCTAACTCAATGAATTATTATCTCTATAATAATTCACTCGACTCATCGATTGTGGACGTACTAGGCACTACATCGCAGTCCCCAAATGATGTAGGGGAATCCAATTCATTGGACCTATTTGTCCTCAGTTACCATATACCTATAATCCCTCAACCAAATAATATTCCAAAGACCATATACTGGGCATGGTGTTATCAGACCCATATGATATTTACTCGAGTCTCGCTCTAATCGGATTCTTTCGGAGAACTCTTTCTCTCTCAATCCGAATGACCTTGGCTAGGGATTTGTCTGAGCAAGAATACATAGAACATTCCTCTCATGGCACCAAGAGTGGATAATCCTCTATCGAGACTCAATAGTCCTCATAAGGTTGGCTACCACTCCCAATGACCGGCTATGCTAGATCTGGAACCTCCAGACCTATAAGTCCGGTATCAAAGAATATAGTACTCATATAGGACATCCTTGGTGTCTCAAGTCTAAGGACCAAGTATAACACTAGGACTATGGAATCGCTATCTAACAATAAGGTATCATCAACCATCCAACATTCTGTAAGTGGATCAATCAGTGAACTCATTCTCCAATGAGCACCTGTACTATATCCCTAGTGTCCCCACATGAGTAACTATAAGACTAACTGCATCCATCATATGGACGGGTATACAATACACCAGTCTGTCGGGTTATCTTGATGTCCCTCTTGAGTAACCTATGACTAGAATTATTTAGGATCCGTGTTTAAAGGTGAATTAGTCTCATTTTCGTGATCTCATCACGATCTGATTCCCATTGCACAGATACATGGACATCGCAATATATTCCAACAATAAGCAATATAAAGTTATTAAATGTTAAAATATAATAATAAACAAAAAGATTTCATGTTAAGTCACATGTGTCATTACTCACGTGATTTGCTTACAGGGCACCTATGATTAGCTATCTTCCACTTGACCTAAAGTCAATCACTTATATGTCTGATCCACATCAGAACCTTATGACACTTAATGACAATCTGAGACAATGGCTTTTTTAGTTGATCTACAATGTTATCTTCGGACGAAACTCTTTCTACTACTACATCTCCTCAAGTCATGATCCCTCTAATAAGCTGGAACCTCCTCAGAACACTTCTGATGAGACCCAAGTTCCCTTATTTGAGCAATCACCCTATAGTTATCATAATATAAGGGAACCGACTCCTCGCTGACTAGCACGACTCCTAGATCTATGATGAAATTCTTCATCCAGACTCCCACTTTTATTGTCTCTATTGCGGCAATGTACTTCGTCTCTTTGGTTGAGTCAATAGTAGTATCTTGCTTGGAACTCTTCCAACACATTGCTCCTCTATTCAAGGTATACACATACCCCGAATTTGACTTGTTATCATCGACATTAAATGGAAACTAGAGTTCGTGTAGCCTTCAATCTTGAGGCTACTACCTCCACATACTAGTAAAAGATCCTTAATCCTTTTCAAGTACTTAAGGATACACTTTACTGCTTTTTAGTGCTCTAAGCTTGGATCTGCTTGATACCTGCTCATGACACTTAGAGCATATACTATATCAAGCCTGGTACATAGCATGACATACATGATAGACCCTATCGCTGAGGCATAGAGTATCTTATCCATGTTTACTCGTTCTTCAGGAGTCTTTGGGGACATACTCTTAGAAAGTGATATCCCATATCTCATCGGTATGAGAATTCTCTTGAAATTTTCATGCCAAACTTTTTGACAATGATGTCTATGTACTTGGACTGGGACAAGCTAAGTATCCTCTTGGATTTATCTCTATAGATCCGAATCCCCAAGATATAGGATGCTTCCTCTAAGTCTTTCGTGGAGAAGTGTCTAGATAACCAAGTTTTTACTATAGATAGCATTCGTACATCATTCCCAATGATTAGGATATCATCCACATATAATACTAAGAAGGTGATAGCACTCCTACTTGCCTTCTTGTACACACAAGGCTCATCTTCATTTTTAACGAAGTCATAAGATCTGATTGCCTCATCAAATCTTATGTTCAAACTTCGAGGATCAATATCCTCAACTTCCTCTCCTCTAATATATCCCACATATCTCTTAGGAGAATGAGATACTCTACCAGACCTATGTAAAGTTGGAACTTAAGTGTTAGGTACCTGAATAGACTCGGGCTATGGAGTGATGCTTAAGCTAGGTTCTCCAACCTCACTCAACTCTATCATGCTCCCACTCCACAAAGAATGTGTTCTTTCTCAAGGAACACCGTTCTCTTGGCTACAAAGACCTTTTGGTCTCCGGGATGATAGAAATAATACCCGTTTCCTTAGGGTATCCCATGAACTTGTACTACTCTATCTTCAATTCTAATTTATCGGGGTTGTGTCTTTTAACATAGGTAGGGCAACCCCAAATCTTAACAATTTTTAGATCGGGCTTCTTCCCTTTTCATATCTCATATGGTATAGACTCTATTAACTTAGTTGAAACTTTATTCAGAAGGTAAGCTACGATCTCTATGGCATATCCCTAGAATGAGATGGGTAGGTAAGCGAAACTCATCATGGATCGCACCATATCTAATAGTGTATGATTCTTCCTTTTAGATACACCATTGAGTTGAGGTGTATAAGGAGATGTCTATTGGGATAGAATCTCATAATCCTTGAGGAATCGATAAACTCTGTACTCAAGTACTCACCTCCTCGATCTGATCAAAGAGTCTTGATAATCTTTCCAATCTATCTCCACTTCATTCTTATACTCTCTGAATTTTTTAAATGCCTCAGACTTGTACTTCATTAAGTACACATATCCATACCTTGAGAAATCATTAGTAAAGGTAATAAAGTAGGAGTAACCACCAATGGTATGAGTTGACATGGGTCCACAAATATCACTATGTATGAGTTCCAGCAACTCAATGGCTCTCTCTCCAATTCCACTAAATGGAGAGTTAGTCAGTTTTCCATGAAGGCAAAGCTCGCAAGTTGTATATGACTCATCGTCGAATAGATCTAGATTTCCATCCTTTAGCAACTTTTGAATCTTTCCCTCATTGATGTGACCTAGCCTATAATGCCATAGGTATGCACTATTTATCTCATCTCGTCTCCTCTTGGACAAACTTATATTCATGATATGTGGAGCAGTATCTAGCATAAATAAACCATTATATAATATTCCTCTCACCAATCTTCTCAGATTTGCCAGAATCTATAACAAATTGCAGATGTGATAAGTAATATCAATATCCAATACTAATGCACTATCATAAATATCTAACAACTAAAAAAGTCTATTATATTAATATGACTCAAAGGACAACATCGAACGATATAATGGTTAGACTTGTGGTTAAAAATTTTACTCATAAAGAATGTATCGATCATAACGAGACATTTAGCTTTTAATGAACTCGTTAAGAATCATTATGACATTAGTGACTCATTATGAGTTTGAGTTATATTATAATGATATAAAAATATTTTTTTTAAAGATCTAACTTTATATGGGTTACTCTAAATGATTTACGAAGAAAATGAAAGAAATATAAAATTTAGTATTCAAATTCAGGAATTCATTTATGACCTTAAACAAGTTTCAAGATAATGATATATAAAGGTTCTTAATATCATTATTTTTGAATTTAAGAAAAAGACTATTGATCAATATTTATATTAGTGGGAGCAAGTTTATTATATCGGTCTTATATATGGATAATATTTTGCCTTACCAATAGTGATCTTGGTTTATTATACTAAATTAAAAAATTTGTCACTAAGAGTTTTAAGATGGTTGATATGAATGAGACATCTTATATTATTAACATTGAGTAATTCAAGGATAGACCTCAATGATTATGAAGACTATCTTCTAAAGGATATATCAGTCTTGAAAAAAATTAATATACAGCTTTGTTCAGTAAATCATAAAAGTAAAATTGTAGTCAATAGTAAATGCTTTAAAATGACTTGAAAAGAGTCAGATAAAGAAGATATTCTTTGTATATGCCTAGTTGGAAGTCTATGCTCAAACTTGTGTCAGAATAGATATCGGTTTTACAATTAAAATACTGGGTATATATTGGATTTACATAGAAGTAAAAATACTAAAGGATTGCAAAGAAAGTAATAAGATATCCAAAATGGACAAAGGATTATATGCTCACATGTATGAAATTATATCAGCTTGAAATTATAGTATTTTTCAAATGCTGATTGTATGAATTGCCTCGATAATAGGAAGTCCACCTTACAGTTAATATCTCTATCAACTAGAGGGGCAATTTATTATTAATAATAATAGAAATTGATTTTGTGGCATATTTTGAGGCCATTGATCAAGCTTTGGACTATGAAATTTCATCTTAGGACTTAGTATAGTCAGACTCAATTACCAAGTCGTTAAAGATATCTTGTGACATTGTAGTAGTTTTCTTCTCGAAGAATAACAAGTACTATTATATCTATATGCATTATGGTATAAAATACTTGATGGTTAAAGAAGAGGAGTCTAGAAACATCTAACGTCAATTAATTACTTGAGTTCCATTGTATTGATTGTTCCATTCACTTAGGACTTATAGCCTAAAGTATTTTAAAAGAATATGTTCTTATGATTGGGATTGTGAGTAACCCAGATATGGTGATGCATGTTTGAGTGGATACTATAATGGACATTCTTGCTTACGTACTTAAAGTTATTTGTTTCTGCTATCCTGTTCATAATTATATATGTACATATTATGGTTGAATGTGATGATATGACTGTTTTGAAAAGACAAATTATAGGGGTTATTTTGGATTACTTTAGAAAAGGTTAACAATGTTGTAGTACATAGAAGGAAATATGATACCGATGACATATAACTACTATGACTCGTATTGTTAGTCAAACTTAATGTAGTATTATTGCATTTATTGAACTTATTGACCTATTTTTAATTCATGCACATGTATAGAGTTTTTCTAAAATTTTATAATCCAATTGGGTCAAATTATTTTTTAAATAAATTTTATTTATTTATTTTTAATTTTAAGTCTTTTTTATCTTATCAATTAATGGGCAAATGAGAGAATGTTAGATTATGTGGTCCTATTTAATTAGGTAAGATATATTATATATATGATTGAATTCTGACTATGGTTATTGGCCAATAGAAAAGAAGTTCATGTTGAAGTATGATTCCTTAGGAGATAATTTTGATGGGAGGAACTCTCCTAATAACTTATCCTAGACCGCTCTCACCTATAAATAGACATGACCTCTAGGGGCTAAAGTGAGACATCTAAACGTAGTTGAGAGATTAAGGATTTTATTTCAATCCCCCTAATCCATCAATCTAGGTGGTCTTGTGAAAAGATAGGAAGAGAGGAGAATGAATGTCTAGTTCTCCTTGCAAATTTATATCTCAGATCCGACGATAGTGCGCCTGTAGATCATATAAGGTTTATTCTTTTGAATAACAAAGATATGCATCGTAATATATTATTAGTGTTAGGAATGGGGTCAGCACTAAGAGGGCAGGTGAATTAGTGCAGCGGTAAAACTTACGTCGGTTCAAAACTTCATTTTGATTAAATCCATTTTCAACGTAAAATCGTTTCGTAAAGGTAATACTCTGAAAGCGTATGTAAGAGAGTAGTGGATGTAAAAAGCAAGTAAGGAGGCTTGCAGTAAGGTAAATTGCATAAGAGAAACGCAAACTGATTTATAGTGGTTCGGTCGTCGTCGACCTACATCCACTCCTCCGATTCCTCTTCCGTTGAGACCACTGGCATCCACTATCGATTTTCCTTTAATAGGCGAAGATCAACCTCCTTCTTACACCCCTTTTCTCCTTTTCCCAAGTTTAGGAGATAATCCTTACAAGCACTCACTCCTCTCTAAACAAAATTCTAAGTTTAAGCTAGAGGAGGGATTTCTCAAGTTGTTTCTACAGCGTTTTTTCACTTTAAAACTTTCTGTGCTTATGTATTTTATCCAGGGATGAGAGGGGTATTTATAGGCTTCAAGTGGATTCAAACATTGAGCCTAAAAATATCTCATCCCGGGTTTCCCGGGTGCAGGCGGTACCACCGCCTAACAGTTCTGACACTAGGTGGTACCACCGCCTACAGCCTCTCGGAGGTTGTGTCTGGGTAGTAGTGTTGAATCTCGAATTTTGATGATGAAACTAATTGATTGTGTTTAGATGTTTAACTGCATTTTGAGTGATGCAAGTCTACTCGATCAGGATTAGACAATTGACGCAGGAGGAATTGACGTTGTACCGGAGGAGATCACGTTAGGATATTGGACGGTAGAACGCTTCGGACGTTGGGCATCGGGCCAAGGAGAGCGGAATTGCACCAAGGATATCGGGGTTGCGGAGGTCAACCGCCGATTGGGCAACAACCCGCAAGAGTGGATGATGCACTGAAGAATTGGACGAAGCGCCAACCAATGACGTGCCGAGCAACAGAATGTCAATTCGCATTGTAATAATTGTCTAGATCGGAGTAGAGTTTTGGCTTGTGTGTGCAGGATTAACTACAATAACGATGAAGACATAAAGTGAAACAAAGTGCCGGAGTCATGCGCGAAGGATTCGTTGGGAGTTCGAGAGATTGACGGAAGTCCGAAGGTTTGTCGGGAATGCTGTCGGAACTAACCGAGAATGAGTAGGGAGCTTGCCGAAGGGTTTTCGGAAGCTCGCCGAAAGGTTCGTCGGAAGTTCGCGGAGCTCACCGAGAAAGATCGTAGCTTGCCGAAGAAGCTCATCGAAACTCGCCAAGATCAAATCGTGAAGTTTCGAAGCTTGCCGGGAGTCCGTAGAATGGTTTCTGAGAGTTTATCGGAAGATCGTCGGAAGTTCACCGGAAGAAATCTTGACTTGCGGACTTTGTAATAGCTTAGGAAATGTCTTTAAATTCACAGTTAGCACATTAATTAGGGTTAGGATTAGGTGTTAATCTTATAACCCAAGTAGGGGCCAATTGGGCCCAAGTTCGGACTAGTTTGGGCCAAGTTTGGAGCCCAACTAGTGAGCTGAAATAGTGTAGGCGGTGGCACCGCCAGTGCCAAGCGGTGGCACCGCCCAGCACTCGTGAGCCAGGCGGTGGCACCGCCCAGCACCCGAGAGCCAGGCGGTGGCACCGCCCAGTACACTGTCAGTGTCAAAACTAATAGGCGGTGGCACCGCTGGCTTCGGAAACCGAAGAGAATTCAAATTTTGGAGCTCAAATTTGAATCCTCTTGAGGCCTATAAATACCCCTCAATTCTCAGCAGAGATAACAACTTTTAGAGAAGCAATAGAGTGAAAAAAAGTCTTAGCAAAGCCTTAGCAAGTCTTACTTTCAAATTGCTTGAGTGTTCACCTCCTTCTTTCTCATTGAAACTTTGTAAGAGTGTGAACCACTTGTAAAAGGTTGTAAGAGGGGTATTTGTCCTTCCCCTTCAAAGTGATTTGCTAGTGGAAGTTGGGAGCCTCATCGAAGAAGGCTTCGCAAGTGGATGTAGGTCATTTTGACCGAACCACTTTAAATTTGGCGTGTTCTCTGGTTTGCATTTACTTATTGCACTTTACCTTACTGCAAATCTTTATAAGTGCTTTACTTCCTCATTACTTTTGCTGCACACATTTACGAACATGCTTTTAAGTTAAGCACTTCTGAGTTCAGTTTTTATCGTACGAAAAAGTTTCCAAAACCGACGTTTTAATCCGCTGCACTAATTCACCCCCCCCCTCTTAGTGTCGCTCCGATCCTAACAATTGGTATCAGAGCTCGGTATTTCTCATTTTGGATTTACACCCAAGAGAAATGGCTCTTCATGGCTTTCAAGAGGGCTTTTCGGTTGTTCGTCCACCGTTGTTTAACGGATTGGACTACACTTATTGGAAAACTCGAATGAGAGTTTTCTTGATTTCTATGAATTTGGATTTATGGAATATTATCGAAAACGGTTTTCAACTTCCCTCTAAACCGATGAACGAATGGTCAGATTTGGAGAAGAAGTATTTTTCTTTAAACGCAAAGGCTATGAATGCCTTATTTTGCCCTTTGGACAAAAATGAGTTCAATCGGATTTCTATGTGCAAAACGGCTTTTGATATTTGGTGAACACTTGAAATCACGCATGAGGGAACTAGTAGAGTCAAAGACTCGAAAGTTAATATTTTATTGCATGATTTTGAGCTTTTTCGAATGCAACCAAGCGAGACTATAGGCGACATGTACACTCGTTTCATGGATATCGTCAATAATCTAAGAGTTCTTGGTAAATCTTTTTCGAATTTTGATCTCGTAAGTAAGATCTTAAGATCCCTTCCAAAAAGGTGGGATCCTAAAATAACCGCAATACAAGAGACAAAAAATTTAAATGATTTTCCATTAGAAGAATTAATCGGGTCATTAATGACCTATGAAATGACCCTTTTGGAACCTTTTGAACCCGATGAGCACTTGAACCACCTTCCAAAGAATAGGAAGGATTTGGAACTCCGGACAAATGAACACCACTTGAGCGATGACTCAAGTGATGAGGACAATGATGAACTTGAACTTCAAACACTAAATCTTAATAAGTTCATTAAACAAAAATCTAAAATAAACAATGAACTTGAACGGAGGAAGAGGCCAAAGAAGAGGAAGGCAGCTAAGGATGAATCAAGAACTTCCAAAGGTGAAATGGCGAATTGGGCTTTGATGGGCTTCAACTACAAGGTAAGTAACTCAACTCCCTTAATTTATTTTGAAATTACTTGATGTTTTCCATGATGCATTTTCTTTTTTTGAATAATTATTTTTCATGAAAATTGCATGTTTTATGTTAATGGAATAAAAAGTTAGATATAAATCTAATGATTGTAAACCTAGTGAGATTAATCTTATGTATGTGCTTGAGAAGCAAGAATGTGTATTTTGATGATTTTCATATTGCTTTTCAATGAATATGCATGGCTTTTGTATGAAAGGCTTGATATTTTTTATGTACATTATCTTTGTTTTTTCAAACATGATGTATGGTTTTGACATAAGAACAAAAATTTGAGCATGCTATTATAAAATCAATCATATAAATTAAAACTAAAGAAGTTTTAGGTATCTATAAGAATCATTCAAAATTATGTTCAATGAAACCTTGCTTAACGTTGTAATGAAAATATTAAAGTTTTGATACCATGATATAACGATTTTATGCATAAAATTTTAAAGTTATACACGATGATTTTTGTGATTTATTGGTCTTAATGGTTTTATGATGAAATTCATTTTTCGATCCTAAACATTGATGCATGTTTTTATTTGACATAAATGAAAAAGCATGCTAACATGAAATCAATCACTTAAAATGAAACACTTAAAAAAGGGGGAAAATATATTATCAATGAAATCATGAATCTATTTATGTTATGAATTTTGTGAACCTTAAAAATGATTTTGATGATTTAAATTTGAAATGAGTTTTATCAAAATCATGATCTTGATTTCTTGGAATAACATGAGATTTCCTTTGACGATCATTTTGATTATTTAAAAGGAGATTTGTCGAAATGATTCATGGAACTTTGGATTCATGAATTAATCCTTCATTTGTTTATGAGATGGTTGAAATCTTTGTACCTTTGAATTCTTTCCCTTCTCCCTTCGATTTTTAAATTTATACATGTTATATGTTGAAAATTTAAAACCATGTTTTGATATCATGCATACCCAAGAAATGTTGATTTGACAAATTGAATGAATTGAAAATGAATGATGAATTTTCTCTTGAATATTACTTGTGATATTTTTTTTATGAATCATTATCTTGATTTCTCGATATTTGATATATGAAATTTTATAATGAATCAAGATTTTTCTTTAATCAATCTCCTAAGATTTTCTTTTGATTATTTATGAGGAGGTTCTTCAAAAAGAAATCATGCCTTTTTGGTATACACATATTCTAATCCTTCATGATATGATTTTTATGCAATTGCTCGTGTTCATGAAAATATTCATCTCATCACCCAATTAATTCTTCTTGATATTCCTAATATGATGAAATGAAATTATGCATGAAATACAAATGAGAAGTTAATTATCATGCATGATAGGATGTAATGAACTTTGACATTTAGATACCATCATTTGAAAAGCTATGATCATGTTGCCAAAATAATGTATCATGAATGCTTGAATATCATGTATAATATGCTCATAATGATGATTGATTTATTTGTATCATCCATGAAAAATGAAAGGTATAGTTTTGAAATTCTGCATTTTGAAAATATGATGATGAATCTTGTGATTTACGTATTATTGATTTTTATCAAAATGAAAGTGCCTTATTGATCTTTATTGTAATAAATCTTACACTTTCGGTTTTAAATATGATACATGTTTGGCATAAATGAAATAAAATCATATGAATTGAAACAACTAAAAAGAGGAAAATGTTTTTTTTTTGGCATAAATGAAATAAAATCATATGAATTGAAACAACTAAAAAGAGGAAAATGTTTTTTTTTTGGCATAAATGAAATAAAATCATATGAATTGAAACAACTAAAAAGAGGAAAATGTTTTTTTTTTGGCATAAATGAAATAAAATCATATGAATTGAAACAACTAAAAAGAGGAAAATGTTTTTTTTTTGGCATAAATGAAATAAAATCATATGAATTGAAACAACTAAAAAGAGGAAAATGTTTTTTTTTTGGCATAAATGAAATAAAATCATATGAATTGAAACAACTAAAAAGAGGAAAATGTTTTTTTTTTGGCATAAATGAAATAAAATCATATGAATTGAAACAACTAAAAAGAGGAAAATGTTTTTTTTTTGGCATAAATGAAATAAAATCATATGAATTGAAACAACTAAAAAGAGGAAAATGTTTTTGTTTTTTTTGGCATAAATGAAATAAAATCATATGAATTGAAACAACTAAAAAGAGGAAAATGTTTTTTTTTCTTAAAAAATATTTTTCTCTATCTTATTGATCTCATTATGTGTAGACTGAAATAATAATTGGAATATTGATGTAATTATAAATGCTGATTTGATAATATGCATGAAATACTCTTGATATTATTTTGATGCATACAAATGAAAAGTTTTGATCATGCATGGTAGAATATAATTTGACAAGTTGATACCATCATGATATGAAACATTTATGATTTACAATGATCCATGCAATACTTGTGTTTTCTAATTATGATGTGATGTATCGCATATGATGTAAATCATGATTTAAAATACTATGAATTGTTGCTAAAATGATGTATTATAAATGTTGATTTAATGTTTTGTGTCATAAATGCTCTAAATGATGAATGTTTGGTATCATGATCAAAATGTTTATAAATAGTTAAAAATTTTAGTATCGCAATGTATCACATGTATCGCAAATTGAAATTTTTGAGACTATTATCATATCATGTTTAACAATTGATGTCTTTCATGACATGATTTCTTTGTATTTTTGTCTTGTATGTATCATGCGATGATTGAAATATTGATTGATGCAAATTCATAATTTATCATTGGTTCCTCTCCTTTTCGGCAATGACATAGGGGGAGAAGTATATTGATGACTTCATGCATTGAATTGAATATTTTATATATTTGCATGATGGTTTAAATGTTTTTCATAACATGTGATGAATGTTGCTTGGATTTGGGATAATCCAAGTGTTCTATCAATGGCATATTGATAGGGGGAGTTTGTTTAAACTCCGGGGAGTTAAGGTTAACTCGGGTAGTCATCAATTAGTTGTCATCATCAAAAAGGGGGAGATTGTTGAATCTCGAATTTTGATGATGAAACTAATTGATTGTGTTTAGATGTTTAACTGCATTTTGAGTGATGCAGGTCTACTCGATCAGGATTAGACAGTTGACGCAGGAGGAATTGACGTTGTACCGGAGGAGATCATGTTAGGATATTGGACGGTAGAACGCTTCGGACGTCGGGCATCGGGCCAAGGAGAGAGGAATTGCACCAAGGATATCGGGGTTGCGGAGGTCAACCGCCGATTGGGCAACAACCCGCAAGAGTGGACGATGCACTGAAGAATCGGACGAAGCGCCAACCAATGACGTGCCGAGCAACAGAATGTCAATTCGCGTTGTAATAATTGTCTAGATCGGAGTAGAGTTTTGGCTTGTGTGTGCAGGATTAACTACGATAACGATGAAGACATAAAGTGAAACAAAGTGCCAGAGTCAAGCGCGAAGGATTCGTTGGGAGTTCGAGAGTTCGATGGAAGTCCGAAGGTTCGTCGGGAATGCTGTCGGAACTAACCGAGAATGAGTAGGGAGCTTGCCGAAGGGTTTTCGGAAGCTCGCCGAAAGGTTCGTCGGAAGTTCGCGGAGCTCACCGAGAAAGATCGTAGCTTGCCGAAGAAGCTCGTCGAAACTCGCCAAGATCAAATCGTGAAGTTTCGGAGCTTGCCGGGAGTCCGTAGAATGGTTTCCGAGAGTTTATCGGAAGATCGTCGGAAGTTCGCTGGAAGAAATCTTGACTTGCGGACTTTGTAATAGCTTAGGAAATGTCTTTAAATTCGTAGTTAGCACATTAATTAGGGTTAGGATTAGGTGTTAATCTTATAGCGCAAGTAGGGGCCAATTGGGCCCAAGTTCGGACTAGTTTGGGGCAAGTTTGGAGCCCAACTAGTGAGCTGAAATAGTGTAGGCGGTGGCACCGCCAGAGCCAAGCGGTGGCACCACCCAGCACCCGAGAGCCAGGCGGTGGCACCGCTGGACTGGGCAGTGGCACCGCCCAGTACACTGTCAGTGTCAAAACTAACAGGCGGTGGCACCGCCACTGACAGGCGATGGCACCGTTGGCTTCGAGAACCGAAGAGAATTCAAATTTTGGAGCCCAAATTTGAATCCTCTTGAGGCATATAAATACCCCTCAATTCTCAGCAGAGATAACAACTTTTAGAGAAGCAATAGAGTGAAAAAAAGTCTTAGCAAAGCCTTAGCAAGTCTTACTTTCAAATTGCTTGAGTGTTCACCTCCTTCTTTCCATTGAAATCTTTGTAAAAGGGTGAACCACTTGTAAGAGGTTGTAAGAGGGGTGTAAGAAGGAGGTTGATCTTCGCCTAGTAAAGGAAGATCGTTAGTGGATGCCGGTGGCCTCGACGGAAGAGGAATCAGAGGAGTGGATGTAGGTCACGATTGACCGAACCACTATAAACTACCGTCTTCTCTGGTTTGCATTTACTTCCTGCTATTACCTTACTGCAAACCCCTTCAATAGCTTACTGCCTTCAATACTTTTCCCTACGCTTTCAATCTAACCATATTTCCGGAATCGGTTTTCAATATACAAAGAAATTTCAGAAATCGACGTAGTTTTTACCGCTGCACTAATTCACCCCCCCCCTCTTAGTGCCGCTCCGATCCTAACAAGTAGCACCACCCAAACCGGCGGTACCACCACCTGACATAGTCTCGAAGACTATGCCACGACGGTGTCACTTCTTGGATCACTATTTGAGCCTCTTAGTGAGCCCAACACAGTCCTTACATGGGCCCAACTAGCCCCTAATTGGGTTGGCCCAATTTCAATCCCAATTATGTTCTAACTATGAAATTAAAGACATTTCCTAAGCTAAACAAGTCCCTATGTCTTGGTTTCTTCCGGCGATCTTCCGGCGAACTTCCGACGATCTCTCGGCAATGTTCCAATGGACTCTCGATAAGCTCCTGGACTTCACGATGATCTTCTTGGCGAGTTTCGACGAGCTTCTCTAGCAAGCTCTGAGACTTCTCGGTCAATTCTGGTAGACCTTTCGATGAACATCCGGACTTCCGACGAACTCTCGAACTCCCAATGAAATCACGTTCTTGACCCCAGGACTTCATTTTGCTTTATGTCTTGCTATCGTAGTTAATCCTACACATGTAAAAACATACTTCGATCTAGATAATTAATACTAAGCATTAATCATGTTGTCCAGCATGTCATTAGTCCCTCAACGCTTCGTCCGATTCTTCGTCTGATATCCTTAGCGCAATATTCGCTCTTCTTGGCCCAATGCCCAAGATCTCGGCCCGAAGCTTTCTATCGATATGTCGACCATTCCTCTAACCCAACGTCCAATCTTTTGACATTTTTCACTCCGGCCCAACATGATTCTTCCTGCTTTAATTGTCTCTCCTTGATCGAAGCTACCTACGTCACTCAAAATGCATATCAAATCAAAATACTTATCAATTGGTTTCATCATCAAAATCTAAGATTCAACAATTTCTCCATTTTTTATGATGACAACCAATTGATGATGGAGTTAACCCTAACTCCTAGAGTTTAAACAAACTCCCCCTATCAATATGGCATATTGATAGAAACTCTTAGATTCAAAAATCCAAGCAACATGTTATCATAAATTTATGCATAACATCATACTTCTCCTCCTTTGTCATCAACAAAAAGGAGAAGTGCAACTTTCAAGTGTTCGAGATATAAGTTCAAATCATTGCATACAAGTGTTTCAAATCATTATATGTTTAGACATACAAGTTCAAATCATTGCATAAAAAAAATCTCAAGTTTTATCATCATGCAAGTTAGCAAAAATTTGAGTTTTTCAAGTTTGTAAATTTTGCTATATGTGCAAGTTTAGCATGTTTTGCTTCTTGAGATAGGCAAGATAGCATGTCTTGGTGATGTTCAAGATTGTAAGTTCTACATCATACAAGCTAGCAAATTTTTACATCGTTTTCTAAGAATGTAAGCTAACAATATTTGAGATGTTCAAGAATGCAACTCTTGCTTTTTGAAATATGCAAGTTAGCATTCTTTGCTTCTCTTTTGAGATAAGCCATTTTTGCTTCCTTAGCATAGTGCAAGCTAGCAAAATTAGAGATGTGAAAGTTTAGCATATTTGCTTTCTTCTTGTATTGTGCAAGCTAGCATCTTTTGTCTCCCCCTTTATCATTGTCAAAAAGAAGGGAAGAATAATACAATAGTGCAATTCATTTATCTTTACTATAATCTTCAAATCATGACAAGGGTAAATAACAAAGATGAAAAAATCACATCGTGAATGTCAAAACAATTTCTCATCATCAATATTTCATCATTCAATGCATCATTATCATAAGTTGAATTATTACATACATAATACCAAATCATCATGTATATTTTCAAAATATAAAATCATCATTATATGCGTGATTCCAAATCATCATTCATAATTACATCACTATTAGCAACAAATCATAGTATTTCAAATCATGATGGTATCTAAATTATATTACATCCTATCATGCATGATCATAACTTCTCATTTGTATTTCATGCATAATTTCATTTCATCACATTCATTTTTTCTCCTCAAGAAAATTAATTGGGTGATGATACAAAAATAAATCATATCATGAGAGAGAAGATCATGTAAATATCAAAAGACATAATTCATATATTAAATCTCCTCTTAAATAAAATACCAAAGGGAATTCTTAGGAGATCATGATATAGATAAAGTTCATTTAATCTTGTAGGAGAACAAGATCTCAATTCATGCATATAAAATCTCTTAATTCATTATGAATCATAAAAATTATAATTCCAAAAAAATTATGATTCATTTAGATAGTAGATAGCAAAAAGAAACAAGGAGATAATGATCTTAATTCATAGAAAGATTTCAAGTATCTAATATCGAGAAATGAAGATCATGAATTGAATTATTTTCCTCTTTACTAAATGGCAAAGAGAAACATAGGAGATCAAATAAGAGATCTTGATTCATACAAGATTTCATGTTATAAATCTTCAAAAATCAAAATAAAGCTCATTCAAATTTAAATCATCGAATCAAAATCATTTTCAAGAGATTCACGAAAGTGATACAAATAGATTCATTAATCTCCTTTTTGGAAAACTCGATAAAGTAGAAAAAATAAATTTTTCAAGGAGAAACCTTTCCTCTTTTTAGTTGTTTCAATTCATATGATTTATTTCATTCAAGCATGTCCTTTTTCATTTATGTTAAATAAAAATATGCATCAATTGTTTAAAAACTGAAAAAGCCACTTTCATTATCATAAAAATCTATAATCCATAAATCTCAAGAATTATCATGTATAATTTTGAAATTTATTAAGCATGATCATTATGCATGACATCAAGACATGGTTTCAAAATATTTAATATTTGCATTACATAATTACATCATTATGCATCATCAAAATTGATTTCATAAAGCATTTTCCATTAAGATCATTTTGTTTATTGTAGTCATACATTTTTCTTTTTAGGTGAATCTATATTTTCAAGCTTAGTTTTTTGATACAAAATCCGTGCATCATCATTAAGCATGATATCAAACTTCTTAAAACATTCATAGGATCATCATTAGATTAAATCTAATATTTTATTCTATTAAAATAAAACATGTAATTTTTATTATCATTTTCGAAATTACTAGCATGATCATAATTTTTGTATTTTCATTTTTAAACATGCAATTTTTAAGAAAACTAATTATTCTAAACTAAATTAAAATTAACTCATGAAAAGCATCATGTAATTTCAAAATAAATCAAAGGCATTTTGATTACCTCATTGTCGAAAGCCGTTAAGGCGTAGTTTGCCACGTCGCCTTTGTTGATTTTTCCCTCGTCTTCGAATGAGCTCGATTCATCCCAATTTGTGTTCTTCTTGCATTCATAATAAGTAGTTGTGTTCTTTTTATTCTTTAATTTTTGTTTCATGATTTTTTTAAATTTCATGAGTAGTTTGAGTTCACCATCACTTGAGCTTATGCTCGAGTGGTCTTCAATTGTTCTAAATTCAAAATCCTTCCTATTCTTTGGAAAGTGGTTCTTATATTCGTCAAGTGCCACATTAGTCATTTCGTAGGTCATTAAAGACCTAATTAGTTCTTCAATTGGAAAATAAAAAGATTCTTGTATTGTCGTTACATTTGAATTCCAATTTTTAGAAAGACATCTTAAAATCTTGTTAAGGAGTTCAAAATTCGAAAAGCTTTTACCATAAGCTTTTAAACCATTGACGACATCCGTAAAATGGGTGTACATGTCAATAATGGTTTCGCTTGGTTTCATATGAAACAATTCGAAATCATGCATTAAAAGATTAATCTTTAAAAATTTTAATCTACTAGTTGTTAGGATTGGAGCGACACTAAGAGGGGGGGGTGAATTAGTGCAGCGAATTAAAACTTGTAAGTTTAATAACGAATTCGTAAATACGAGGAGATTTCATTTCGATAGTAACTTGAGTAGATGAAAACCGAAAGCTAGCAGTAGTGTAAATGATAATTTTAGGAAAGTAAGAACTCACACATTTAAGGAGCACACCAATTTAAAGTGGTTCGGTCAAAATGACCTACATCCACTTACGAAGCCTTCTTCGATGAGGCTCCCAACTTCCACTAGCAAATCACTTTGAAGGGGAAGGACAAATACCCCTCTTACAACCTTTTACAAATGGTTCACACTCTTACAAATTTTCAACGAGAAAGAAGGAGGTGAACACACAAGCAATTGAAAATAAGACTTCCTAAAGACTTTTCTAAGGCTTTTATCTCAATCTATTGCTTCTCAAAGTTGTATTCTCAGCTGAGAATTGAGGGGTATTTATAGGCCCCAAAAGGATTCAAATTTGAGCTCCAAATTTAAATTCTCTTGGATTCCCGAAACTGGCGGAGCCACCGCCTGTCAATATTCGACACTGATAGTGTACTAGCAGTGTCACCGCCCGAGGCATCGATGCCACCGCATGCCTTCTCGGGATCTAGGCGGTGCCACCGCCTAGGTCTAGCGGTGCCACTACCGGACCACTCGAGTGTTGGGCGGTGCCACCGCCGGTCGGTGGCGGTGCCACTGCCTGACCATCAGGTTTTGGGTGGTGCCATCGCCCAGTCCGGCGGTTCCACCGTCCGACCTTACGGGTCACTGGTTAGGCTTTCAATCCGGCCCAAACCAAGTCATATTCGGGCCCAATTGGCCCCTAACCAGGATATAGGATTATCCCTTAATCCTAATCCCTAATTACATGCAAAATACATAATTAAAAACATAGTCCTAAGTAAGTTTTTAACCGGCAATGTCGAGTTTCCTTCTGGCGGGCTTTTCGGCGGACTTCCGATACACCCTAGGATTTCTTTCGGCGGACTCCCAACAAGCTCCCGGTCTTGTGGCGAGTTTAGTGAGTCTTTGACAAGTAGCCGAACCTTCTCAATGATCTCCGTGAACCTCTAATGATCTCTTCAGTGGACTTCCAAAAACTTCAGCAAGTCCCTGATTTCTTCTCGGTTGGTTCCAGCAACACTTCCGATGAATCTTCGGACACTCGATGGACTCTCGAACACCCATCGAACTTGACTTCGGTAGACTTACTTTATGTCTTCAAGCTTTTGTAGTTAATCCTGCATACTTAAAATAAAATGTCGATTGAGACAATTAATACAAAGTAATAATCAAGTTGTCCGGCATGTCATTGGTCTTACGACGCTTCGTCCGACTCTTCGGTGCATCATCCTCTCTTGCGGCCTATTGCCCAATCGGCCAATTGACTCCGCAACTCCGATATCCTTGGCATAATACCCGTTTGTCTTGGCCTGATGCCTGAATCCTTGACTCGAAGCCTTCTATCGATACGTCGACCGATCCACCGGCCCGACGTCCAATCTTGTGACATGTTCCTCCGGCCCAACATGATTTTCCTACTTTAATTGTCTCATCCTGATCGAAGCATACTACATCACTCAAAATGCAAATAAAATCATAAACACATATCAAGTGGTTTTCATCATCAAAATACGAGATTCAACAATCTCCCCCTTTTTAATGATGACAACCACGATGATAGAGTTAACCTTAACTCCCGGAGTTTAAACAAACTCCCCCTATCAATATGTCATATTGATAGAAACTCTCGGATTCAAAAATCAAAGCAACATGTCGTGATCAAATCATGCATGACATCAACATACTTCTCCCCCTTTGTCATCAACAAAAAGGAGAAGTTCCAACTCTTATGTGTTTAGAGATAAAAAGTTCAATTCAATGCATGAAGTCATCAATACTTTTCCCCCTATGTCATCAACAAAAGGAGAAGTAGCTCTAGCTATTTTGAAAGATATGCAAGTTTTTGTAACATAAAGCTAGATTTTCATCACAACATATAAGCACAAAAGCATAGCAAGATTCTTAAGTTCAATCATGGTAATTCAACACTTGCTTCTTGTGCAAGATTGCACTTTGCTTTTCTTTGCATGTTCTAACTAGCAAAAGCTTTCTCCCCTTTGTTTTTATCGAAAAGAAGGGAAGAGTACAAGCTAGCCAGCATTTGCCTTAAGCTAGCAATCTTTCTCCTCCTATGTCATTGCCAAAAAGAAGGAGAGGAACCAATGATTTAGACTTTTACATAAACTGTGAATTTGCATCAATCAATATTTCAATCATCACATGATACATATAAGACAACAATACAAAGAAATCATGTCATGAAAGATATCAATTGTTAAACACGATATGATAATAGTCTCAAAATTTTTAATTTCCGATACATGTGATACATTGCGATACACTAAAAAATTTAATGCAATGCTTTTAAGGATATCAACTATTTTTGATACAAAGCATGGCAAGAGCAATTATATTGTAAGTTTTCTAAGTTTTGCATTTTTTGCTTCTTTCGAGATAGCAATTCTTTGCTTCTCTTTAAGTTGCAAGATTTGCAATTCATTAGTAGTGTTCATGATAGCAAGTTCTTTCAATGAAATGATCGAGCTAGCAAATTTTCCTTCCGTTGAAATATGCAGGCTAGTAAACTAACTCCCCCTTTATCATTATCGAAAAGAAGGGAGAAATCAATGGCTAAAAATTTTTAATCATTATACAAGCCATATTACAAAATCATGTCATGATATCAAGAATATTCAAGAAGGACATGATTCATTCGACAAATCTTTTTAATAGAGCAAAAGAATTATACAACCAAGGATCATGATTAAAATATATCAATATCATAGATCAAGTCATAATTCGTGATTCATCATAAAGCAAATTAATTTTCAATCATCACATAAGGCATTTAAAGAATTTTTGAAACATAGGAGAATGATTAATTTAAGCATGCAATGTTTCAATCAAATTCAAGTCATGAATACCAATACTTTCATATTGTGAGTATCAATTCATGAATACCAAAAGATATTATTTGTGATTCTAATTTTGCAAGATCAATATTATGATTTAGATAAAACTCATTCAAATCAAATCGTTAACTTGAAACTCATAATCAAGTCATCAAAATCAATTTCGAGATTCACAAAATATCATGAAATCATTAATATCGATCAGATGGGAAAAGCGTTTTTTAAGTGATTCTTTTTCATCAAGCATGCCTTAGTCTTTATATGCCAAATCAAGATAAGCATGAAAGTTCAAGACGTAAAGGCAAAATCTTATAAAACAACTCATCAAGCAAGATTTTAAACATCTATTTTCAAGCCATATAAAGAGTAAGTCAAGGATTCAATTATCTCATATCATGAATTCCAACAGGCATCCCAAATTATCGACATCATATTAAAAAGATATTTCAAAAAGATATATCGATAAGTGATTCATTTGTATCATTTCATTCATTCGGAAGATTCTCCTCTTTGGTAAATAAATCTAGGATAACAAAATGAATTAAGGGAGATATAACATGATTGAAGCATTGAACATGATTCATATTTAAAATGTGTCTCATGTCATAAGTATGAATCAAGCATTTATGAAATCTGAAATCATCCTCAAAGTCACATTCAATAAATTCATACATGACAAGCATAGATTTATTGAAAAGTCGATAAGATAGAGGATCGCATTTCGTTTTTATAAATTTCTATTCATGTGATTTGCTTCTTATAAGCATGCCTTTACCTTTAATAAAACAAGTGTCAACATTTAAGATGGAAAAGTAAATTTCATAAAACAAATCATCAAGCATGATTCCATGATAACATCCTTTTAATATCTTGATATTCATCATCAAGTATGATTTCAAAAAATATGTTCAAGAGAAATCATTAAGACCAAATGCATGATACACTCATTTATTTTCAAAATATTCATCATATTTATTTTCATGAGATTCACAAGATTAGTAAAATAAATTCATTAATCTCAATAAGATAGAAAATTCATTTTCATTTCATACAATTGATTTCATATGAGGGTATTCAAGTCTTTTGTGAAAACATGTATCATCATTTAAAATCGAAACATAAGTTTCGTCATGAAGCCGTCAAGACCAAACACATCATGATATCACATCTATCATCAAAAGACTATCAAGAAATTCATACATAGATGTATATGCACTATGTCATCTTAATATGTCATGAGAATGTCATCTTAATTCATCATAAAAATGATTAGACCAAAAACATGTTAATCTAAAATGAGAGTTTCAAATCAACATTTACTTCAAAAACTCATGCATGACATAAAATCATCAAGATACACATGCATGGATTAATCATAAGCATTATCACATATCATATAATTATCATCCCTAATGTTGCATACATCATTCAACATTTCAAAACATAACATGCATGAAACCTTAGCAATATACTTTTCATGATCAAATTTTTAATTTTTCAAAGATGCTAAAAAGAAAAATATGATATAATTTTTAAAAAATAATTTTTTATTTCCTATTCCTACTATCTAAATTAAGCACTCATGAAAAACTTCAAGTAATTTCAAAATAATTCAAGAGAGTTGAGTTACTTACCTTGTAGTCGAAGCCTGTCAAAGCCCAATTCGTCGTTTCACCTTTGGAAGTTCTTGATTCATCCTTGGTTGCATTCCTCTTCTTTGGCCTCTTCCTCCATTCAAGTTCATTGTTTATTTTAGATTTTTGTTTAATAAACTTATTAAGATTTAGTGTTCGAAGTTCAAGTTCATCATTGTCCTCATCACTTGAGTCATCGCTCAAGTGGTATTCATTTGTCCGGAGTTCCAAATCCTTCCTATTCTTTGGAAGGTGGTTCAAGTGCTCATCAGGTTCAAAATGTTCCAAAAGTATCATTTCATAGGTCATTAATAACTAGATTAATTCTTCTAATGAAAAATTATTTAAATTTTTTGTCTCTTGTATTGCGGTTATTTTAGGATCCCACCTTTTTGGAAGGGATCTTAAGATCTTGCTTACGGGATCAAAATTCGAAAAAGATTTACAAAGAACTCTTAGACTATTGACGACATCTGTGAAACTGGTGTACATGTCGCCTATAGTCTCACTTGGTTGCATTCGAAAAAGCTCAAAATCATACAATAAAATATTAACTTTCGAGTTTTTGACTCTACTAGTTCCCTCGTGCGTGATTTCAAGTGTTCGCCAAATATCAAAAGCCGTTTCGCACATAGAAATCCGATTGAACTCATTTTTGTCCAAAGCGCAAAATAAGGCAATCATAGCCTTTGCATTTAAAGAAAAATACTTCTTCTCCAAATCCGACCATTCGTTCATCGGTTTAGAGGGAAGTTAAAAACTGTTTTCAATAATATTCCATAAATCCAAATTTATAGAAATCAAGAAAACTCTCATTCGAGTTTTCCAAAAAGTGTAGTCCAATCCGTTAAACAACGGTGGACGAACAACCGATAAGCCCTCTTGAAAGCCATGAAGAGCTATTTCTCTCAGGTGTAAATCTGAAATGAGAAATATCGGGCTCTGATACCAATTGTTAGGATCGAAGCGGCACTAAGAGGGGGGGGTGAATTAGTGCAGCGGATTAAAACTTGTAAGTTTAATAACGAATTCATAAATACGAGGAGATTTCGTTTCGATAGTAACTTGAGTAGATGAAAACCGAAAGCTAGCAGTAGTGTAAATGATAATTTCAGGAAAGTAAGAGCTCACACATTTAAGGAACACACCAATTTAAAGTGGTTCGGTCAAAATGACCTACATCCACTTACGAAGCCTTCTTTGATGAGGCTCCCAACTTCCACTAGTAAATCACTTTGAAGGTGAAGGACAAATACCCCTCTTACAACCTTTTACAAGTGGTTCACACTCTTACAAATTTTTAACGAGAAAGAAGGAGGTGAACACTCAAGCAATTGAAAACAAAACTTGCTAAAGACTTTTCTAAAGCTTTTATCTCAATCTATTGCTTCTCAAAAGTTATATTCTCAATTGAGAATTAAGGGATATTTATAGGCCCCAAGAGGATTCAAATTTGAGCTCCAAATTTGAATTCTCTTAGATTCCCGAAACTGGCGGTGTCACCGCCTATCGGTATCCAACACTGATAGTGTACTGGCGGTGTCACCGCCCGAGGCATCGATGCCACCGCCTACCTTCTCGAGATCTGGGCGGTGCCACCGCCCGACCATCGGGTTCTGGGCGGTGCCACCACTCAGTCCGGTGGTTCCACCGTCCGACCATACGGGTCACTAGTTAGGCTTTAAATCCGGCCCAAACTGAGTCATATTCGGGCCTAGTTGGCCCCTAACCAGGATATAGGATTATCCCTTAAACCTAAACCCTAATTACATGCAAACTATGTAATTAAAAATATAGTCCTAAGCAAGTTTTTAACCGGCAACGTCGAGTTTCCTTCCGGCGAGCTTTTCGATGAACTTCCGGTGGACTTCCGATACACCCTCGGATTTCTTCCGGTGAACTCCCAGCATGCTCACGGTCTTATGGTGAGTTCAATGAGTCTTTGGCAAGTAGCCGAACCTTCTTGATGATTTCCGTGAACCTCCGATGATCTCTTCGATGGACTTCCGAAAACTTCAGCAAGTCCCCAGCACTTCCAATGAATCTTCGGACTCTCGAACACCCATCGAACCTGACTCCGGTAGACTTACATTATGTCTTCAAACTTTCGTAGTTAATCCTGCATACTTAAAACAAAACTTCGATTGATAAAATTAATACAAAGCAATAATCAAGTTGTCCGGCATGTCATTGGTCTTACGACACTTTGTCCGACTCTTCAGCGCATCATCCTCTCCTGTGGCCTATTGCCCAATCGGCCAGTTGACTCCAAAACTCCGATATCCTCGGTGCAAAACCTGCTCTTCTTAGCTTGATGCCCGAATCCACGGCCCGAAGCCTTCTGTCGATACGTCAACCGATCCACCGACCTGACGTCCAATCTTGTGACATGTTCCTCCGGCCCAATATGATTTTCCTACTTTAATTGTCTCATCTTGATCGAAGCATCCTACGTCACACAAAACGCAGATAAAATCATAAACATATATCAAGTGGTTTCATCATCAAAATACGAGATTCAACACTAGTGCCTTCGTGTGTGGTTTCAAGAATGTGCCAAATATCAAAAGCCGTTTCGCACAAACAAACCCGATTGAATTCGTTTTTGTCTAAGGCGCAAAACAAGGCATTCATATCCTTTGCATTTAGAGAAAAAGTCTTTTTCTCCAAATCATTGCAATGGTTCATTGGAAGAGAAGACCTTTGAAAACCAAATTTGACTATGTGTCATAAATCGAGATTTAATAAAAGCAAGAAAACTCTCATTCGAGTTTTCTAATAAGTGTAATCCGTCCCATCAAAAAATGGAAGACAAATGAGAGAATAACCCTCTTAAAAGCCGAAAAGAGTCATTTTTATTTGGGTATTAAACCAAATTAGAAAACGAGGCTCTGATACCAATTGTTAGGAATGGGGTTGGCACTAACAAGGGGGGTGAATTAGTGTAGCGGTAAAACTTACGTCGGTTCAAAACTTCATTTCGATTAAATCCATTTCCGATGTAAAACCGTTTCGTAAAGGTAATACTTTAAAAGTGTATGTAAGAGAGTAGTGGATATAAAGAGCAAGTAAGGAGGTTTGCAGTAAGGTAAATTACACAAGAGAAATGCAAACCGATTTATAGTGGTTCGGTCGTCGTCGACCTACATCCACTCCTTCGATTCCCCTTCCGTCGAGGCCACCGGCATCCACTATCGATTTTCCTTTAATAGGCGAAGCTCAACCTCCTTCTTACACCCCTCTTCTCCTTTTCCTGGATTTAGGAAACAACCCTTACAAGCACTCACTCCTCTCTAAACAAAATTCTAAGTTTAAGCTAGAGGAGGGATTTCTCAAGTGGTTTCTACAGCATTTTCTCACTTTAAAACTTTCTATACTTATGTATTTTACCCAACGATGAGAGGGGTATTTATAGGCTTCAAGTGGATTCAAACATGGAGCCTAAAAATATCTTATCCTGGGTTTCCCTAGTGCAAGCGGTACCATCGCCCAGCAATTCTGACACTGAGCGGTACCACCGCCTGACACAGTCTCAAAGATTGTGCCACAACGGTGCCACTTCTTATATCACTGTTTGGGCCTCTCATTGGGCCCAACACAGTCCTTACATGGGCCCAACTGGCCCCTAATTGGGTTGGCTCAATTTCAACCCCAATTATGTGCTAACTATGAAATTAAAGACATTTCCTAAGCTAAACAAGTCCCTATGTCTTTGTTTCTTCCGGCGAGCTTTTGGCGATCTTCTAGCGAACTTCTGACGATCTCTCGGCAATGTTCCGGCGGACTCCAGGCAAGCTCTTGGACTTCACAACGAGCTTCTCTAGCAAGCTTCGAGACTTCTCGGTCAATTTCGGTAGACCTTTCGATAAACGTTCGGACTTCCGACGAACTCTTGAACTCCCAACGAAATCACGTTCTTGACTCCGAGACTTCATTTTGCTTTATGTCTTGCTATTGTAGTTAATCCTGCACATGTAAAAACACACTTCGATCTAGACAATTAATACTAAGCATTAATTATGTTGTCCAGCATGTCATTGGTCCCTCGACGCTTCGTCCGATTCTTTGGCGCATCGTCCTCTCTTGCGGCCTATTGCCCAATCGACCAGTTAATTCCGCAACTCCAATCCTTGATGCAATATCCGCTCTTCTTGGCTCTCTGCCCGAGATCTCGGCCCGAAGCCTTCTGTCGATACGTCGGCCATTCCTCTAGCCCGACGTCCAATCTTCTAACATTTTCCACTCCGGCCCAACATGATTCTTCCTACTTTAATTGTCTCTCCTTGATCGAAGCTACCTGTGTCACTCAAAACGCATATCAAATCAAAACATTTATCAATTGGTTTCATTATCAAATCTGAGATTCAACAATTAGATCTAATTTTATTTGATTTTAATTCTGGCATAAAAGTTTTTACGCATGATTACATATTTTATGCTAACAAATTTAACTAGTCATTTTGTAATTTTATAGAAGAATTCTTTATCAAGTAAAGAGAGAATTCTTTATTAGGGATAGTGTCCTAGAAAATTCAGTTCATTTTTTTAGAATTTTTCTTATCATTCTAGAAAAAATCCTTAGATAATTTAACTAGTCATTTTAGGACTTTAGGTGAAATAAAAATATTCTCAAAAGTGTGAATAGGAATGACATGGATAATATAGTTGATAAGAACAATTTTAGTGGCTTGATTGAGAAAATTTTTATACCATCCCTAAACATGACAAAAAGCTTTGTCAACTAATTGATTCTAAAAATTTTTAGCAAACCGACAAGAGAAAGACATATGAATCTAGGTATTTCATAGGTCATTTATTTTCATGAATACAAACAATATCACAAATATGATGTTTAATAGTAGGGAATATCTCTTAGCCAAGAAAAGTTTAGATTTGGACTTATCACGGTAGGACTTAATCATTTCCTCTAAAAATACTAGTCTAGTATTTAGATGATATTATGAGATACAAATGTTAGTTTGGCAAGTCCCATAGTCCCACATCAGGAAAAACAAGTTTGGTATCTCCTGTTTAAACTATAAATAAGGGTCTGAGCTTTGAAGTCAGATGCACCATAAGAGGTACCATAAGTGGCACCACAAGAAAAACCTAAGTGTTTGCTTTGGGTTTAAGTCCACACTCAGTTAAATAGTTTGGGCTTATAGATTTGGGTTTTTCTTGTTTAGTATTTTCCGATGTTTTATGGCCTAGGAACATCTTCCTAAGGCATTTGTAATTGTCCCTCTTTTATAATAGTGATTTGCTCCTCCTTTCGTCCGTGGATGTAGGTCAATTGACCGAACCACGTAAATTTGGTGTTCTGGTGTTCTTGTCTCTCTTTTATTTGTTTTCCGCTTTATTGTCTTGTTGGGTTGCCAAATTACCTTTCTAGGTAAATATTCTAGGGCTAGCTCTAATAAACTGGTATCAAAGCCTAGTTTCGGGATCTTTTGGCAACAATGACAATAACAAAGATAGTCGTCGAGAAATTCGACAGAAATGTCAACTTCGGCATGTGGCAACTTAAGATGGAAGCCATTCTAGTTCAAGACGGAGTTGATTTGGCACTACAGGGAGCAGAGAACATTCCAGATGGTATGACAAAGGAAGATCTTGCGGGTATGGATAAGAAGGCCCGATCAAGCATCATCCTAAATCTCTCTAATGAGGTTTTACGGGAGGTAGCTACGGAGACTACGGCTAAGAGCATGTGGGACAAGCTTAAAGCCTTGTACATGAAGAGGACAGTGGAGAATCGTCTCTACTTGAAGCAGAGTCTATATATGCTTCGGATGACTGAAGGTACATCTATACTCTCACATCTTGATAAGTTTGATTCTTTGGTTATGGATTTGGAGAATATAGATGCAAAAATTGATGATGAGGATAAGGCTTTGTTACTCTTGTGTTCTCTTCCCCAATCTTTTAAGCATTTCCGTGATACTTTGATTTATGGAAAAGAAACAATTTGTATCAAGAAATTAAATCTGCATTGAAATCTAAGGAGCAGATAGACAGGAATATCACTAGGGAAAGTAGAGAGAATCAGGCTGAGGGTCTGGTTGTCAGGGGTAGAATGGATAAAAGAGAATTTGACAGTAATAGATCTAAATCTAGATCTAAATCCAGACATAGAAATTTGGAATGTAGATATTATCATAAAATGGGGCATATTAAATCTGATTGCTTTAAATTGAAACATAAATTAAAGCAAAAGGGAAAAAGTGTTGAGAAAACTACTGAGTCCGCTGAAGCTAGTGTAGCAGCTGATGAGAATACTGGAAATATTTTCTTTGCTACTGATGATAGGACAAGGTCAATGAATGGATTTTAGATTCAGGTTGTTCTTATCACATGTGTCCCAATAGGGATTTGTTTTCCACATATGAATCTTGTAATGTGGAATTGTTTTGATGGGCAATAATGCCGCATGTGATGTTGTTGGTAAAGGCACAATCCGAATTAAATGCATGATGGTATTGTGAGGACGCTCACTAATTTAGACATGTTCCTGATTTGAAAAAGAATCTTATCTCTTTAGGCACCCTAGAGGCTCTTGGGTGTAATACACAGCTGAAGGTGGAGTTATGAAAGTTCTAGAAATGTCCTTGTTGTTATGAAAGCTTGTATGTCTGGTAGCATTGAAATCTAAGGAGCAGATAGACAGGAATATCACTAGGGAAAGTAGAGAGAATCAGCTGAGGGTCTGGTTGTCAGGGGTAGAATGGATAAAAGAGAATTTGACAGTAATAGATCTAAATCTAGATCTAAATCCAGACATAGAAATTTGGAATGTAGATATTATCATAAAATGGGGCATATTAAATCTGATTGCTTTAAATTGAAACATAAATTAAAGCAAAAGGGAAAAAGTGTTGAGAAAACTACTGAGTCCGCTGAAGCTAGTGTAGCAGCTGATGAGAATACTGGAAATATTTTCTTTGCTACTGATGATAGGACAAGGTCTAAAAATGAATGGATTTTAGATTCAGGTTGTTCTTATCACATGTGTCCCAATAGGGATTTGTTTTCCACATATGAATCTTGTAATGGTGGAATTGTTTGATGGGCAATAATGCCGCATGTGATGTTGTTGGTAAAGGCACAATCCGAATTAAAATGCATGATGGTATTGTGAGGACGCTCACTAATTTAGACATGTTCCTGATTTGAAAAAGAATCTTATCTCTTTAGGCACCCTAGAGGCTCTTGGGTGTAAATACACAGCTGAAGGTGGAGTTATGAAAGTTTCTAGAAATGTCCTTGTTGTTATGAAAGCTTGTAGGTCTGGTAGTTTATATATTTTGCAGGGAACTACTGTCACAGGCTCGGTTGCAGTCTCGTCATCATCATTGTCTGATTCTGACATCACCAAATTATGGCATATGCATTTGGGTCATATGAGCGAAAAAGGTTTGAGCATATTGAGCAAAAGAGGTCAGCTTTGCGGACAAAGTACTGGGCCATTAGATTTTTGTGAACACTGCATTTTTGGAAAGCAGAAAAGAGTCAGCTTCAATTCTCCAGCAGTTCACAAAACGAAAGGTACTCTTGACTATATTCATTCAGACCTTTGGGGTCCAGCTCGTGTTCAGTCTAAGGGTGGTGCCAGGTATATGTTGACTTTCATTGACGATTATTCCAGGAAAGTTTGGGTTTATTTTCTGAAGCATAAAAATGATGTTTTTCTAACCTTTAAACAATGGAAGGTTTTGATTGAGAAGCAAACAGGTAGACAGATTAAGCGGCTTCGAACAGATAATGGCATGAAATTTTGTGAAGGTGACTTTGAAGAATTTTGCAAAAATGAAGGAATTGCTCGGCATCGCACTGTTAGGATGACGCCTCAACAAAATGGTGTGGCCGAACGTATGAACAGAACACTCTTGGAGAGAGCAAGGTGTATGATCTCAAATGCAGGGTTGACAAAGGACTTTTGGGCAGAGGCGATTAATATGGCCTGTTACGTTGTCAACCGCGCTCCTTCTGCAGCACTTGACTTTAAAACTCCGAAGGAAGTTTGGTCAGGTACTCCTGCTGATTACTCCGATTTTAAAATTTTTGGGTGTCCAGCATACATGCATGTAAATGAAGGAAAATTAGAGCCTCGGGCTAAAAAGTGCATTTTCCTTGGGTATGCTTCTGGGGTAAAAGGATACAGATTATGGTATTCTGATCCCAAATCCCCAAAATTTATAATCAGTAGAGATGTTACTTTTGATGAATTATCTATGTTATCTTCCAAAGAGGAATCTACTAGTTGTACAAATGATAGTGCGCAGAAGCAGGTGGAGCTTGAGATTGGTAGTTCAGATTCTTTTCAGTCGAACTCTTCTACTCAAAGAATGCCAGTAGATGGTCCCGAGTCTACTGACGAAGATGATCCAGAGGAAGAGAAATATTCCATAGCCAAGGATAGACCACGGAGAGATATTCGACCACCACAAAGATATGCAAATTTGGTTGCATATGCTTTGTCTGTTGCAGAAGAAACAAGTGAAGTTGGTAAGCCTACTACCGCTAAGTGGTTGATTGCGATGAATGAAGAAATTGAATCTCTCCATCAGAATAGAACTTGGGATCTTGTAAAGCCGCCTTCGGGTAAGAAAATTAGTTGGAAAGCTTCCTTACAACCTGTCGTGGCTTTATCTACTACAGAGGCAGAATATATGACAGTGACAGAGGCGATCAAAGAAGTCTTATAGTTAAGAGGTTTGTACGGTGAATTATGTTTGCATCAAGGTGTTACTACAATTTACTATGATAGTCAAAGTGCTATTCATTTGACTAAAGACCAGATGTATCATGAGAGGACGAAACACATCGATGTGAAGTTTCATTTTATTCGGGATATCATTGTTGAGGGAAAGGTCCTTGTTCAGAAAATTCATACGAAGGACAATCCAACTGATATGCTTACGAAGCCTCTCCCAGTTTACAAGTTCAAGCAGTGCTTGGACTTGGTTGGTGTTCATTGTTGGTGATTGCCCGTTGGGGCTTTTGTGAAGAAGGTGGAGCAAGTTTTGTTGGGACATGCCAAGGTGGAGATTTGTTAGTTTGGCAAGTCCCATAGTCCCACATCAGGAAAAACAAGTTTGGTATCTCCTGTTTAAACTATAAATAAGGGTCTGAGCTTTGAAGTCAGATGCACCACAAGAGGTACCATAAGTGGCACCATAAGAGGTACCATAAGTGGCACCACAAGAAAAACCTAAGTGTTTGCTTTGGGTTTAAGTCCACACTCAGTTAAATAGTTTGGGCTTATAGATTTGGGTTTTTCTTGTTTAGTATTTTCTGGTGTTTTATGGCCTAGGAACATCTTCCTAAGGCATTTGTAATTGTCCCTCTTTTATAATAGTGATTTGCTCCTCCTTTGGTCCGTGGATGTAGGTCAATTGACCGAACCACGTAAATTTGGTGTTCTAGTGTTCTTGTCTCTCTTTTATTTGTTTTCCGTTTTATTGTCTTGTTGGGTTGCCAAATTACCTTTCTAGGTAAATATTCTGGGGCTAGCTCTAACAACAAATTTTTAAACTCTTTGATTTTAAAGGAAGTAATTGTTAGGATCAAGAGCACTAAGAGGGGGGGGTGAATTAGTGCAGCGGAAAACTTTTGACGATTAAAACGACGTTCGTACGATAAGAACGATTTCGGTATGAAAGTCGATTCGGAAATTGCTTTAACTTAAGATCAAGCAAAGTGCAGTTAAAGTAAAGCTATGGAAGTAATTGCAGTTAAGATAGAGAACAAAATGTAGATGCAAACCGAGATTTAGAGTGGTTCGGTTAATCTCGACCTACATCCACTTTTGGCTTCCTCCTCCGATGAGGTCACCGACGTCCACTAGAGGCCTTCCTTCAATAGGCGAAGGCCAACCACCCTTTTATAGTTTCACTCCTTTTGACGGGCTTAGGAGACAACCCTTACAGATTTTTCACTCCTCTCTTGAATGATCAAAACTTTGAAGAAAAGAGGGAGAAGAACTTCTAGCCTTTTACAACACTTTTAAGCTCTCAAAATCTCAGAATAAATGCTAAGTTTCGGTGCCCTTTCATGCATGAAAGGGTGGGGTTTATATAGGCCCCAAACTGATTTGAATTTGGAGCTCAAAAATGTCATATCCCATGTTTTCGGGGTCCTAGCGATACTATCGCCATAAATGGGCGATACTACCGCCTGACAGAGCTCGGAGACCGAGCTCGGGTGGTACCACCGCCTGTCAGGGGCGGTGCTACCGCCCAGTCTCACTCGGAGACTGAGCCCAGGCGGTGCCACCGCCTGACAGGGGCGGTACCACCGCCCAGTCTCACTCGGAGACTGAGCCCAAGCGGTGCCACCGCTTGACAGGGGCAGTACCACCGCCTAGCCTCACTCCGAGTCTCGGCTGCTGGGCGGTGGCACCGCTGACCCAGGCGGTGCCACCACCGGTCAGGGAATCTGGGTCCGAATGGGCTGATCCATTCGGCCCAATTTGGGTCTATCAAGGGCCCAATTGCCCCAAGATTAAGTTAATGGGATCACCTCCCATTTATAACTTAATCATCATGCTAACTACGATAACTTTCAAGACATTTACTGCAACTTGCTTCGGTGCGTCAATCGCTTCTTCCGTCGAGCTTCCGGCGAACTTCCGGCGATCATCCGACGAACCCTCGGTGATGCTCCGGCGGACTTCCGGCAAAATCCTGGACTTGCGACAATCCACTTGGCGAGTTCCGATGAGCTTCTTTGGCAAGCTCCTGGACTTCTCGGATTTGTTCCCGCAGAACCTCCGATGACCGTCCGGACTTCCATCGAACTCTCGAACCCCCAACGTGATCATAGTCTTGACTTCGGCGCAACTCCTGTTGCATGTCTTACTTTCATCGTAGTTAATCCTGCACACTTATCTCAACATATGGATTAGATCACAAATGACAATTGACTTCATCATCAAAATCCGAGATTCAACAATCTCCCCCTTTTTGATGATGACAATCAATTGATAACGGAGTTAACTTTAACTCCCCCTATCTATATGTCATACTCAAGATAAGTCATTCTTGAATTCAAAGCCTTTGAATTCAAGAGACATATTGATAAGTTAAGATTGTTTAATCTTATCAATACTTCCATCATGATTCCTATCATGATGTATCTCTCTGAAAATGATGTCAAGGCTTGACATCCATTTTCAAGTTTTATATTTCAAAAGTGAATGATAGTAATGGTAGCAATTCATCATATGGTAAGATATCAACATGTAAAATTACGATGCAAGTTCTTGATATCTTAACATAATGCAAATATTTCAAAGTGTTTAGCAATCATAGCATTTCTATCATCAATTTAACATAATTCAAATTCAAATATGGCACTCATAGCATCAATTCATATATTTCTCCCCCTTTGTCATCAACAAAAAGGAGAACGATATAAGCAAATTTTAAACACAAGTGAGTGATTGGTAACAATGAGTGATAGGATACCAATTATACAAACATCTCAAGGAAAGATTAAATCACGCTTCATTTTTACAAGGATCAAGATATGTATGTGAATCAATATCCTTGCAAGTAAAAAATCTTCCTTTTTCAAAAAGGAAATTATAAGAAGGAATCATTTTATCAAATCCATTTCTCGAAAATATTTTTCACATTATAAGCCTATGAAGGATGCATTTGCTAATTGATTCCATATGTCAAAAATCAATGATATGAATCAAACTCAATGTGACATATGCTTATGAGAGCTACATTAAGTTTGGAAGAGAATAAGGTATCAAGAAAATCCGAAAATAAAATTGAACACTTTCATGCATTCGGAAAAGGTTTTGCTACAGATTTTCCAATACAATCATGAAGATAAAACATGCTTATTATCATGAAAATTTTTATATCCAAAACACATAATTTCCAACATATTATTAAGGCATGTAATCATGTAAAATCATCATAGCAATTAAGTGATTTGATTATTGAATCAAGAAAGTCCGAAAAATAAATTTAATGAGTTTAAGCATTCGGACACATTAACATTCCTAATTCTCTTCTAATGAAATTAAATTGTTCTTCACTTAAAGGCTTTGTAAAAATATCAGCTAGTTGATGTTTAGTATCAATGAACTCTATAACTATATCATGATTAGTGACATGATCTCGTATAAAGTGATGTCTAATATCAATATGTTTTGTTCTTGAGTGTTGAATGGGATTCTTTGTTAAACATATAGCACTTGTGTTATCATATTTAATGGGAATATTTTTAAGATGAACTTTATAATCTTCTAAGGTGTTTTTCATCCACACAACTTGTGCACAGCATGCACTAGCTGCAATATACTCAGCTTCGGTTGTTGACAGTGCAACCGAGTTTTGTTTCTTAGATGACCAGGAAACAAGAGCATGTCCCAAAAATTGACATGTTCCTGATGTGCTTTTTCTATCTAATCTACATCCAGCAAAATCTGCATCAGCATAAGCAATTAACTCAAACTTCTCAGTTTTCGGATACCATAATCCTAGATTTGTGGTACCTTTAAGATATCTAAGTATTCTTTTAACCGCTTTGAGATGAGATATCTTAGGGTTCGATTGAAACCTAGCACAAAGTCCTACACTGAACATGATATCTGGTCTAGTTGCAATGAGGTAAAGTAAACTTCCTATCATACCCCTATAAGTTTTTTGATCGAAGTTTTCTCCACTTTCATCAACTTCTAACTTAGTGGATGTGCTCATAGGAGTGTTAATAGCTTTTGAGCTTTCCATATTAAATCTCTTTAGCAAATCTAAGGCATATTTAGTTTGACTAATAAAGATGTCATTTCTTAGTTGCTTAATTTGTAAGCCTAAGAAAAAGGTTAATTCTCCCATCAAACTCATTTCAAATTCTAAACTCATGGTTTTAGCAAAGGATTCACAAAGAGATTCGTTTGTAGAACCAAAGATAATATCATCAACATAAATCTGAACAATGAGAAAATTATTTTTAAAATTCTTGATAAACAATGTAGTATCAACCTTGCCTTTTGTAAAATTATTTTTAATAAGAAAAGAACTAAGTCTCTCATACCAAGCCCTTGGGGCTTGTTTTAAACCATAGAGAGCTTTAGTTAATTTAAACACATGATTAGTGAGGCTATTATTTTCAAATCCGGGAGGTTATTCAACATAAACTTCTTCGGAAATAAAGCCATTAAGAAAAGCACTTTTAACATCCATTTGAAATAACTTAAAATTATTATTACTAGCATAGGCAAGGAGCATCCTTATGGCTTCTAATCTAGCCACAGGAGCGAAGGTTTCTTCATAATCGATACCTTCTTCTTGGTTGAAACCTTTGGCTACTAATCTAGCCTTGTTTCTAACCACGATACCATTTTCATCTTGCTTGTTTCTAAAGACCCATTTAGTACCAATAACTAAATGGTCATTTGGCCTAGGAACAAGCTTTCATACGTCATTTCTCTCAAATTGATTTAACTCATCTTGCATTGCGATAATCCATGAATCATCTTTCATGACTTCGTCAATACATTTAGGTTCAATTTGGGAGAGAAAAGCGGCGTTGGCACAAAATTCTTTAAGAGAAGAACGTGTTTGAACCCCCTTAGATGTGTCTCATAGAATTAGCTCCTTAGGATGAGCATCTACATATTTCCAATCCTTGGGTAAGGATGTTTCGGAAGTGGATGCATCCAAGTTGCTAGTTGGAGAAGGGGTTTCATTTAAATTCAAAGAATCAAAATTAACATCATCATCAAAATCATTTTTCTTGATTTCGAAAATCTCATTGAAAACAACATGAATGGATTCTTCTATAATTGAAGTTCTTTTATTGAAGATACAAAAAGCTTTAGAAACCGAAGAATAACCAAGGAAAATTCCTTCATCGGATTTAGCATCAAATTTTCCTAAGGCATCTTTTTCATTCAAGATAAAACACTTACACCCAAAAACTTTAAAATATGAAACATTGGGTTTTTTGTTGTTCCACAACTCATAGGGAGTTTTGGTGAGTAAGGGTCTTACTAGAACTCTATTCAAAATATAGCATGCAGTGTTTACGGCTTCGGCCCAAAAATATTTGGGTAGGTTATGTTCATTCAACATGGTTCTTGCCATTTCTTGTAAATTTCTATTTTTTCTTTCTACTACTCCATTTTGTTGAGGATTTCTTGGAGTAGAGAAGTTATGATTGTATCCATTAAATTCACAAAATTCTTGAAAATCACGGTTTTGAAATTCACCACCATGATCACTTCTAATTGACGAAATCATAGAACCCTTTTCATTTTGGACAAGTTTGCAAAACTTGGTAAAATATCTAAAGCATTCATTTTTGTGTTTTAAGAAATAAGTCCATGTTATCTACTATAGTCATCTACAATGACGAAAGCGTATTTGCTACCTCCTAGACTTGATGTAGAGATAGGTCCAAACAAGTCCATATGGATCAATTGTAAAGGCCTAGAGGTGCTTATTTGATTCTTAGATTTGAAACTACCCTTAATTTGTTTTCCTAATTGACAAGCATCACACACATTATCTTTGATGAACTTGATATGAGGAATTCCTCTTACATGTTCTTTGGATGATATTTGAGAGATTAGTTTCATGCTAGCATGACCTAATCTCCTATGCCAAAGCCAAACATCCTCATTCAAAACCGAGAAACACATTTCATTACAAAGATCATTGATGTCAATAGTGTATACGTTATTTTGTTTTAATGCAATCATAGATGTGTTTTTGTGTGGTTTTTCAATGATGCAAGCATTAGATTCGAATTTGACAACATATCCTTTATCACACAATTGACTAATGCTCAAGAGGTTATGTTTTAAACCATCAACTAACAAAACATCTTCAATAAAGAAGTTGGATTTGTTACCTATGGTTCCTTTGCCAATGATTTTACCCTTGTTGTTGTCTCCGAAGGTAACATAGCCTTCGTCTATGCTAGTGAGTTTAGATAATTGAGATGGATCTCCGGTCATATGCCTTGAGCATCCACTATCAAGGTACCATCTCTTGCTCCTAGCTTGTGATGATGTATATTTCTATAAGAAAGGATGGTTTTTAGGTACCCATTTACTTTTGGGTGCCTCAAACATTGATCTAAATTATTTATCATGTTGCATAGAATTTATCGTGGTTCCTTTAGGAACCCAAATCAATTTGTTTGGACTAACTTTCTTGAGTGGACAATGATAAGTTCTATGTCCATGTTTGCAACAAAAGTTGCATTTGCTTTGGTGCCGAACATATAAGATAGGGCCTTTAATGAAGGTGTTTGGATTTTGGTGAGGACTTCTCACAAATCCGATTCCACTTCTTTTAGGAACATGACCCTTATTTGTAAGGATCATATTCAAAGACTTGCTACCAACCTCGAATTTCTTCAAGGTGTCCTTAAGTAGCAAGTTCTCCTTTTGGAGAGTTTCTAGATCATGACATTTTTTACATGGAGCTAAACTATCATGATATTGAATTTCTAATTTATCAAAATTACAAGTAAGACTATCATGCTCCTTTTTTAGCAATTTGTATTTTCTACTAATAGTTTTGCATTCATCAAATAAGTCATGGAAGGCATTTAGTAATTCATCAAATGGTAAATCTGCATCAATTAAATTTGTTACCTCATCTCCGATGGCCATTAGGGCGTAATGAGCAACTTGCTCGGTGTTGGACTCCTATCTTCGGACGCGCTCGAGTCATTCCACGTTGCTTTGAGCGCATTCTTCTTTGGTGTTTTCTTCTTGGCTTGGGGACAATCACTTTTGTAGTATCCCGGCTTCTTGCATTCGTAGCAAACAACTTGGTCCTTTTTGGGTTCAAATTTATTTTTTGAGTCATTTTTAAACTTGTTTCTTTTAATGAATTTTTTGAATTTCCTTGTTAGAAGTGCCAAGTCATCGTCACAGTCTTCATCACTTGAGTTTTCTCTCAAGTGGTCTTCGAAAGTTCTAAGTGCCATATCCTTCCTGTTCTTTGGAAGGATGTCTTCTTGCTCTTCATGAGCTTTGCAAGTTATTTCGTAGGTCATTAATGACCCGATTAATTCTTCAAGAGGGAAATTGTTTAGATCTTTAGCCTCTTAAATAGCAGTGACTTTAGGGTCCCAACTCTTAGGAAGGGATCTTAGAATCTTATTTACGAGCTCAAAATCCGAAAAACTTTTGCCGAGTCCTTTTAGACCATTGACGACATCCGTGAAACGGGTGTACATATTGCTAATAGTCTCGCTCGGTTTCATTCGGAAAAGTTCAAAAGAATGTATCAAAAGATTGATTTTTGACTCTTTCACTCTACTTGTGCCTTCGTGAGTCACTTCGAGTGTATGCCAAATATCAAATGAGGTTTCACAAACTGAAACACGATTGAACTCATTTTTATCAAGCGCACAAAATAAGGCATTCATAGCCTTTGCATTAAGAGCGAAAGTCTTCTTCTCCAATTCATTTCAATCGATCATTGGAAGAGAAGACTTCGAAAATCCATTTTCGACAAGATTCCAAAGTTCAAAATCCATTGAAATAAGGAAGATCCTCATTCGGGTCTTCCAATAGGTGTAGTCCATTCCATTGAACATGGGTGGACGTGTAATAGAGTGGCCCTCTTGATTTCCGATGTAAGCCATCTCTCTTGGGTTTTAATCCGATTGAGAGTTAACCCCGCTCTGATACCAATTGTTAGGATTAAGAGCACTAAGAGGGGGGGGTGAATTAGTGCAGCGGAAAACTTTTGATGATTAAAACGACGTTCGTACGATAAGAACGATTTCGGTATGAAAGTCAATTCAGAAATTGCTTTAACTTAAGATCAAGCAAAGTGTAGTTAAAGTAAAGCTATGGAAGTAATTGCAGTTAAGATAGAGAACAAAATGTAGATGCAAACCGAGATTTAGAGTGGTTCGGTCAATCTTGACCTACATCCACTTTTGGCTTCCTCCTCCGATGAGGTCACCGACGTCCACTAGAGGCCTTCCTTCAATAGGCGAAGGCCAACCACCCTTTTATAGTTTCACTCCTTTTGACGGGCTTAGGAGACAACCCTTATAGATTTTTCACTCCTCTCTTGAATGATCAAAACTTTGAAGAAAAGAGGGAGAAGAACTTATAGCCTTTTACAACACTTTTAAGCTCTCAAAATCTCAGAATAAATGCTAAGTTTCGGTGCCCTTTCATGCATGAAAGGGTGGGGTTTATATAGGCCCCAAACTGATTTGAATTTGGAGCTCAAAAATGTCATATCCCATGTTTTCGGGGTCCTGGCGGTACTATCGCCATAAATGGGCGGTACTACCGCCTGACAGAGCTCGGAGACCGAGCTCGGGTGGTACCATCGCCTGTCAGGGGCGGTGCTACCGCCCAGTCTCACTCGGAGACTGAGCCCAGGCGATGCCACCGCTTGACAGGGGCGGTACCACCGCCCAGTCTCACTCGGAGGACAGGGGCGGTACCACCGCCCAGTCTCACTCGGAGACTGAGCCCAGGCGATGCCACCGCTTGACAGGGGCGGTACCACCGCCCAGTCTCACTCGGAGACTGAGCCCAGGCGGTGCTACCGCTTGACAGGGGCGGTACCACCGCCCAGTCTCACTCGGAGACTGAGCCCAGGCGGTGCTACCGCTTGACAGGGGCGGTACCACCGCCCAGTCTCACTCGGAGACTGAGCCCAGGCGATGCCACCGCTTGACAGGGGCGGTACCACCGCCCAGTCTCACTCGGAGACTGAGCCCAGGCGATGCCACCGCTTGACAGGGGCGGTACCACCGCCCAGTCTCACTCGGAGACTGAGCCCAGGCGATGCCACCGCTTGACAGGGGCGGTACCACCGCCCAGTCTCACTCGGAGACTGAGCCCAGGCGATGCCACCGCTTGACAGGGGCGGTACCACCGCCCAGTCTCACTCGGAGACTGAGCCCAGGCGATGCCACCGCTTGACAGGGGCGGTACCACCGCCCAGTCTCACTCGGAGACTGAGCCCAGGCGGTGCTACCGCTTGACAGGGGCGGTACCACCGCCCAGTCTCACTCGGAGACTGAGCCCAGGCGATGCCACCGCTTGACAGGGGCGGTACCACCGCCCAGTCTCACTCGGAGACTGAGCCCAGGCGATGCCACCGCTTGACAGGGGCGGTACCACCGCCCAGTCTCACTCGGAGACTGAGCCCAGGCGATGCCACCGCTTGACAGGGGCGGTACCACCGCCCAGTCTCACTCGGAGACTGAGCCCAGGCGATGCCACCGCTTGACAGGGGCGGTACCACCGCCCAGTCTCACTCGGAGACTGAGCCCAGGCGGTGCTACCGCTTGACAGGGGCGGTACCACCGCCCAGTCTCACTCGGAGACTGAGCCCAGGCGGTGCTACCGCTTGACAGGGGCGGTACCACCGCCCAGTCTCACTCGGAGACTGAGCCCAGGCGGTGCTACCGCTTGACAGGGGCGCCCAGTCTCACTCGGAGACCTGAGCCCAGTCGGTGCTACCGCTTGACAGGGGCGGTACCACCGCCCAGCCTCACTCCGAGTCTGGCTGCTGGGCGGTTTGCCACCGCCGACCCAGGCGGTGCCACCGCCGACCCAGGCGGTGCCACCGTCGGCTAGGGAATCTGGGTCCCGAATGGGCTGATCCATTCGGCCCAATTTGGGTCTGTCAAGGGCCCAATTGCCCCAAGATTAAGTTAATGGGATCACCTCCCATTTCTAACTTAATCCATCGTGCTAACTATGATACTTTCAAGACATTTACTGCAACTTACTCCGGTGCGTCAATCGCTTCTTCCGTCGAGCTTCCAGCGAACTTCCGGTGATCATCCGACGAACCCTCGGCGATGCTCCGGCGGCCTTCCGGCAAACTCCTGGACTTGCAACAATCCACTTGGCGAGTTCCGATGAGCTTCTTTGGCAAGCTCTTGGACTTCTCGGATTTGTTCCCGTAGAACCTCCGATGACCGTCCGGACTTCCGTCGAACTCTCGAAACCCCAACGTGATCATAGTCTTGACTTCGGCGCAACTCCTGCTACATGTCTTACTTTCATCGTAGTTAATCCTGCACACTTATCTCAACATATGGATTAGATCACAAATGACAATTGACTTCATCATCAAAATCCGAGATTCAACAGTAATCAATTTACTTTGAACAACAGCACTAATGATACTAAAAAAAACTTGTAGAATAAGGATGAAGATATAAATTGAGATGGGTCACCTAGGCAAATGTAATTCTTAACGACTTTCCCCTCTCTGTTAATAAAGATATAGACTTAGTGAGTTAACGAAGGATATAAATTGATGTTGAAACAATAGAAAATTAAGATAAATTCTGATTTTTTATTCAACATAATATATATATATATAATTAACGAGATGTTAAGATTAGAAAAATACTAGAATGCATAAATCGTTATCAAGTATATTTCTAAATTTTATATAAATTTAAAAACATTGAGAGAAATATTTAAGTCAAAATTTGTGAACAAGTGAGTAGAGATATAACTCAATATCTTATTTTTGCTTGACATCCTAATTTAGTCTTGCAGAACTTAGTTAAAATATATATTGACTTATAAAAGATTAATTGGTACATTATTATTAACTTTATTGAATCTAGGATTTTGATGATGGAATCAATTAAAAATTATTTGATCTAATCTATATGTTGAGAAAAGTGTATAGGATTAACTATAATAGCAGTAAGACACAAAGCAGGTGTTGTGCTGGAGTCAAGTTCGAGATCTCATTGGGAGTTTAAGAGTTCATCGGAAGTTCGGATGTTCGTTGGAAGTTCTGCCGGAACCAACCAAGGAGTCCAGGAGCTTACGAAAGATGCTCGTCGAAACTTACCAAGAAGATCGTCATAAAGTACAAGAGCTTGCCGGGAGCACCGAAACATTGCCGGTAGTTCGTCGGAAGTTCGCCGGAAGGTCACCGGAAGAGCAATTAACGTATCGAAACAAGAATGCTTTGTCAATTGTCTTAATTATTGTAGTTAGTCCATAAATTGAGTTAGGTTTGGGAGGTAATCCGACTAACTTAATTAGGAGCCAATTGGGCCCTTAATAGGGCTGAATTAGGTTGGGTTAAATAGCCCATTCAACACCTAAAATCATGACGATGGTGGCACCGCCTGGAAGACTCAGTCTCCCAAGTGCTCTGGGCGGTGGTACCGCCAACAATTAATGTTGCCAGCGATGGTACCGCCCTTGTCAAGCAGTGGTACCACTAAAGCTCGGTCTCCGAGCTCTGTCAAGTGATAGTACAGCCCAGACTGGGCGGTGGTACCACCCAGTGTCAGGTGTCAGGTGTCAAGGGGTAGTGCCGCCTAGTAATGGCGGTGGTATCGCCCAGTAATGACGGTGGTACCGTCAGTACCCCAAAATCCAAGGATATGGCACTTTTTGGCTCTATTTTCGTAGCCAATGGGGCCTATAAATACCCCACCCTTTTCTGCATAAAAGGGTAACAAAATGATATTTTACTTACAGAAAAATCTAAGTTTTTGGGGGTTCAAAAGTATTGTAAAAGTGAGAAAAGTTCTCCTCCTCCCTCTCTTAGCCTTAACCATCTAAGAAAGAGGAGTGAAAGTTTTAAGAGTTGTCTCTTAAACCCAGCAAAAGGAGAAAGAGCTGTAAAAGGTGGTTGGCCTTCACATATTGAAAGAAGGCTTTTAGTGGATGCCAGTGACCTCGATGGAGGAGGAATCCGAAAGTGGATATAGGTCACATTGACCGAACCACTTAAATTCTCATTTGCTTTTCCTTTTGTGCAATTTACTTTAATTGCAAATTGCTTCTTCTCCTCGTCTTGCTTTCACTACGCTTATGCTCTTATATGTTCAAGTTGTTATCATTTCGAACCGGTTTTTATCGAACGTACGAAATATTTTATGAAATCGAAGAATTTTTTGCTACACTAATTTACACCCCCCCCCCCTCTTAGTGTCGCTCTTGATCCAAACAATTGGTATCAAAGCAAGGTTCACTCTCATTTGGTTTAAAACCCAAGAGAGATGGCATTTGCACATCCACCCATGTTTAATAGGATGAATTACACATATTAGAAGACTAGAATGAGGATCTTCCTAATTTCAATGGATTTCAAACTATAGAATCTAGTAGAAAATGAGTTTCAAAAGTCTTCTCTTCCAATGAATAATTGGAATGAGTTGGAGAAGAAAACTTTCACCTTAAATGTCAAGGTTATGAATGCCTTATTTTGTGCTTTAGTGCACAATTATGAGTTGTTTCGAATGAAACCAAGTGAGACCATTGGAGACATGTATACCCGATTTACGGATATCGTCAATGGTCTAAAAGGACTTGGTAAAAGTTTCTTGGATTTTGAACTTGTTAATAAAATTTTAAGATCCCTTCTAAAGAGTTGGGACCCTGAAGTAACGGTCATTCAAGAGGCCAAAGATCTAAATAATTTTCCTCTCGAAGAACTAATTGGATCACTAATGACCTATGAGATGACTTGTAAAGCTCATGAAGAGCTTGAGGACACCCTTCCAAAGAATAGAAAGGATATAACACTAAGAACACAAGAAGACCACTTGAAAGAAAATTCAAGTGATGAGGATTGTGATGATGACTTGGCACTCTTAATAAAGAAGTTCAAAAAATTCATAAAAAGGAATAAATTTAGAAATGACACTAAAAATAAATTTGGATCCAAAAAAGAACAAGTGATATGCTATGAATGCAAGAAGCTGGGACACTTCAGGAGTAAATGTCCCCAAGTAAAGAGAAAGCAACCAAAGTAGAAGAAGACCTTTAAAGCAACATGGGACGACTCAAGTACATCCGAAGAAGAGGAGCCAACCAACACCGAGCAAGTTGCTCACTATACAGTAATAGCTATCGGAGATGAGGTAAGTAATTCAATTAATGCAAATTTATCTTTTGATGAATTATTAAGTGATTTTCATGATTTATTTGATGAATGCAAATTAATTAGTAAAAAAATATAAATTATTTAAAAAGGAGCATGCTTCTTTTATTAGTGATTTGGATAGATTAAAGGTTGAGCATAATAGTAGTTTATCTCCTTATACTAAATGTGATAAATGTGATGAACAAGAAATACTTAAAAAGGAAAACTTGCTACTCAAAGAAACCTTAGAAAAATTTAAGGTTGGTAGCAAGTCTTTGAACATGATCCTTGCCAATAAGGGTCACGTTCATAGGAGAGGTGGAATCGGATTTGTGAGTAGCTCTCACCAAAATCCAACCACCTTTATTAAAGGCCCGATCTTGCATGTTTCACTTCACACTAAATGCAACTTTTATTGCAAACTCGGACATATTACCTATGTCCACGTAAAAGATGTAGTCTACATATATTGATTTGGGTTCCTAAAAGAACCTCAAATGACTCAATGTAGTATGATAAAATATATGTATCGATTTTTGAGGCACCCAAGGTTAAATGGGTACCTAAAAATCATCCCTTTTTGTAGAAAAATGTACCATCACAAGCTAGGAGCAAGAGATAGTACCTTGATAGTGGATGCTCAAAGCATATGACCAAAGATCCATCTCCTTTCTCTAAGCTCACTAGCCTAAACGAAGGATATATCACCTTCGGAGACAACAACAAGGGTAAAATCATTGGCAAAGGAATTATAGGTAACAAATCCAACCTTTTTATTGAAGATGTATTATTAGTTGACGGTTTAAAGTATAACCTTTTGAGTATTAGTCAATTGTGTGATAAAGGATATATCGTTAGATTTGAATCTAATACTTGCATTATTAAAAAATCATATAAAAATATATTTATGATTTCCTTAAAACGAAATAATGTATACACTATCGAGATTGATCATCTTTGTAGTGAAATATGTTTTTCAGTTTTAAATGACGATGCTTGGCTTTGGCATAGGAGATTAGGTCATGCTAGCGTGAAACTAATCTCTCAAATCTCATTTAAAGAACTTATGAGAGGATTTCCTCATATTAAGTTTATTAAAGATAATGTGTGTGATGTATATCAACTAGGAAAATAAATAAAAAGTAGTTTAAAACCAAGAACCAAATAAGCATCTTTTGACCATTGCAATTGATCCATATGGACTTGTTCGGACCAATTACTACATCAAGCTTAGGAGGTAGCAAATATACCTTCGTCATTGTAGATGATTATAGTAGATACTCATGGACTTATTTCTTGGCACATAAAAGTGATTGCTTTAGATATTTTTCTAAGTTTTGTAAACTTGTTCAAAACGAGAAGGGTTTTATGATTTCATTAATTCGAAGTGATCATGGTGGTGAATTTAAAAATCATGATTTCTAAGACTTTTGTAAATCTAATGGATACAACCACAATTTCTCTACTCTGAGAAATTCTTAATAAAATAAAGTAGTAGAAAAAAAATAGAAACTTATAAGAAATGGCAAGAACCATGTTAAATGAACATAGCCTACTAAAATACTTTTGGGCCAAAGCCGTAAATACGGTATGCTATGTCATGAATAGGGTTCTAGTAAGACCATTACTTTTCAAAACTCCTTATGATTTGTGGAATAACAAAAAACCCAACGTTTCATATTTTAAAGTTTTCGGGTATAAATGTTTTATTTTGAATGAAAAAGATACCTTAGGAAAGTTTGATGCAAAATCCGATGAAAGAAGTTTTCTTGGTTATTCTTTTATTTTAAAGCTTTTTGTATCTTTAATAAAAGAACTTTAGTTATAGAAGAATCTATTCATGTTATTTTTTATGAAATTTTTGAAGTTAAGAAAAATAATTTTGATGATGATCTTAATTTTGATACTTTGAATTTAAATGAATCTATTTCTCTAGCTAGTAACTTGGATGCATCTTCTTCCGAACCTTCTTTCCCGAATGAATGAAAGTATGTTGATGCTCATCCTAAGGAGCTAATTATAGGAGACACATCAAAAGGGGTTCAAACTCGTTCTTCTCTTAAGAATTTTTGTGTCAATGCCATTTTTCTCTCCCAAATTGAACCTAAATGCATTGATGAGGCCATGAAAAATGATTTATGGGTCATTACAATATAAGAAAAATTAAATCAATTTGAAAGAAATGAGGTGTGGAAGCTTGTTCCAAGGCCAAATGACCATTTAGTTATCGGTACTAAATGTGTCTTTAGAAACAAGCAAGATAAATTTGGTATCATAGTTAGAAATAAGGTTAGATTAGTAGCCAAGGGTTATTAATAGCCAAGGGTTTCAACCAAGAAGAATGTATCGATTATGAAGAAACCTTCACTCTTGTGGCACGATTAGAAGCTATAAGGATGCTCCTTGCCTATGCTAGTAGTAATAATTTTAAGTTATTTCAAATGGATGTTAAAAGTACTTTTTTAATGGCTTTATTTCCGAAGAAGTTTATGTTAAACAACCTCTCGGATTTGAGAATGATAATTTTTCTAATCATATGTTTAAATTGACTAAAGCTCTCTATGGATTAAAACAAGCCCCAAGGGCTTGGTATGAGAGATTTAGCTCATTTCTAATTTACAATAATTTCTCTAAAGACAAGGTCGATACTACATTTTTTATTAAAAATTTTAAAAATAATTTTCTTATTATTCAAATTTATATTGATGACATTATTTTTGGTTCTACAAATGAATCTTTATGTGAATCATTTGCCAAAAGCATAAGTCTAGAGTTTGAAATGACCCTAATGGGGAACCACCTTCCTTTTAGGCTTACAAATCAAACAATTTAGTAATTGTATTTTTCTTAGCCAAACAAAATATGCATTAGATTTGCTAAAACGATTTAAGATTGATAGTTCAAAAGCAATCAACACTCCTATGAGTACCTCCACCAAGTTAGACATTGACGAAAGTGGAGAAAGCTTTAATCAAAAAGCTTATAGGGGTATGATAGGTAGTTTGCTTTACCTCATCATAACTAGATCGGACATCATGTTTAGCATAGGACTTTGTGCTAGATTTCAATCTAACCGTAAGCAGTCTCATTTAAAAGCAGTTAAAAGAATTCTTAGATATTTTAAAGGAACCACTAATATAGGATTACAGTATCCAAAATTCGAGAACTTTAAACTAATTGCTTATGCTGATGTAGATTTTGCTGGATGTAGAATAGATAGAAAAAGCACATCCGGAACGTGTTAATTTTTAGGACACACACTTGTCTCTTGGTCTTCCAAGAAGCAAAACTCAGTTGCACTATCCACAACCGAAGCCGAATATATAGCTGCTAGTGCATGTTGTGCATAAGTCATATGGATGAAAAATACATTAGAAGATTATAAGATTCATCTTAAGAACATTCCCATAAAATGTGATAACACTATGGTAATATGTTTAACAAAAAACCCTATTTAACACTCTAGAACTATATACATTGATATTAGGCATCACTTTATATGAGATTTTGTTAATAATAATGATGTAATCTTAGAGTTTATTAATACAAAACATCAATTAGCCGATATTTTTATCAAACCCTTAAATGAAGTACAATTTGATTTCATTAGAAGGGAATTAGGGATATTAAATTGTTTGAATGCATGAGTTTGTTGTATCGTTTTTTCGAAGTATCCTTCTCTTAATGTATTTCATGAATGGGGCTTTCATGAATCTACTTCGTTTTCATCTTCCTTGGTATCAAGTTTACTTCATACCCTTGCTCCATCACTTAATGATTTTTGATACACTTAATCACTTCATGTATTTCATTGACAAAATACATCTCTCACGGGTTTATCTCTTGTGAATTTTTAATGAGAAATGGATTTGATTTATGAATTTCTTTTTTATATGATTCTTCTCTCCTCATTCTTCTCATGAAAGATAAATTTTATAAATTCCAATGAATATCTTGATCCTTGAAAGATAAATTTTAGTACTTGATAATCACTTGCAAGAATGGGGATTTGATTTGGTATGATACTTTTTATGAATCTCTTCTCTTTGATTAAAGCATGTTTTAATGAAAATTTATTTAATATTTTTTACTTCACAAAATTGGTTCTTAATGGATTTCTTCCATACTTTCCTTCCTCTCCTTTATGCAAATGTTTTGACAACAAAAGGGGAGAAGTTGATGGAATCTATTGCTTTAATGTTGATAAATTTTGATGTTAAGAATTTGTGAATGTTACCATACAATGATGCAATATCAGTTGAATAAGTTAGTGTGAACCATGCTTGAATTTTATCACACTTGTATTGTTAAATTGTTCTCCATTTTGTTGATGACAAAGGGAGAGAAATAATACCAAAATGTGGTAAACTGATGACAAATTGACATTGTAGATGTATAAATATATGCAATATATCTTATAATAAATGATTATCATAAACACTTGTATACTTTGTGGTATGCTTAAAATATAATTGGAATCGTCATATACATTGCAACCCATCGCAAATGCTTGAAACATATCTTCATATGCATTATAGATAAATGTCTTTCATTATGATAAGATATCTTGAGCTTAGCTTGTTATTTTATAATTGATATCTTGCCATGGAATAATGGATTGCTATCTTTGTCATCTTGCTATGTTTCACATTTGAAATTCGTATCATACTTAAAAATGATGATTGTTTATACTTGAAAATGGATGTCATGCCTTGACATCATTTTTATTGATAAATACGTAGCATCATATTTTGAGAATATTAAATCATGATATAAATCATGATATGCATGTTAACTTATCAGTTTGATACTTGAATTCAAAGGTCTTGAATTCAAGAATGTCTTTTCTTAAAGTATGGCATATAGATAGGGGGAGTTAAGGATAACTCTGCCATCAATTGATTGTCATCATCAAAAAGGGGGAGATTGTTGAATCTTGAATTTTGATGATGGAATCAATTGAAAATTGTTTGATCTAATCTATATGTTGAGAAAAGTGTATAGGATTAACTACAATAGCAGTAAGACACAAAGCAGGTGTTGTGCCGGAGTCAAGATCGAGATCTTGTTGGGAGTTCAAGAGTTCGTCGGAAGTTCTGTCGGAACCAACCGAGGAGTCCAGGAGCTTACCAAAGATGCTCATCAGAACTTGCCAAGAAGATTGTCTTAAAGTTTAGGAGTTTGCCGGGAGTCCACCGAAACATTGCCGGTAGTTCGTCGAAAGTTAGCCGGAAGGTAGCTAGAAGAGCAATTGACATACCGAAACAAGAATTTTTTGTCAATTGTCTTAATTATTATAGTTAGTCTATAAATTGAGTTAGGTTTAGGAGGTAATCCCACTAACTTAATTAGGGGCCAATTGGGCCCTTAACAAGGTTGAATTGGGCCGGATTGAACAGCTCATTCAGCACTTGAAATCATGGCCGGCGGTGGCACCGTTGGAAGACCTAGTCTCCCAAGTGCTTTGGATGGTGGTACTGTCGGCAGTTAATGCTGCTAGTGGTGGTACCGCTCCTATCAAGCGGTGGTACCGCCAAAGCTCGGTCTCCCAGCTCTGTCAGTGGTGATACCGCTAGAGCTCAGTCTCCCAGCTCTATCAGGCGATAGTACCGCCCAGACTGGGTGGTGGTACCACCCAATGTCAGGTGTCAGGCGGTAGTACCGCTAGTACCCTGAAATTCGGGAATATGATACTTTTTGGCTCCATTTTCGAAGTCAATGAATGGTGCCTATAAATACCCCACCCTTTTCTACATGAAATGGTAACAAAGTGTAATTATATTTGCAGAAAAATCTATGTTTTTGGGGGTTCAAAAGTATTGTAAAAGTGAGAAAAATTCTACTCCTCCCTCTCTTAGGCTTTAAGAAAGAGGAGTGAAAGTTGTAAGGGTTATCTCCTAAACCCAGCAAAAGGAGAAAGAGCCGTAAAAAGTGGTTGGCCTTGGCCAATTGAAGGAAGGCCTTTAGTGGACGCCAGTAGCCTCGACAGAGGAGGAATCCGAAAGTGGATATAGGTCACATTGACTGAACCACTCTAAATTCTGGTTTGCTTTTCCTTTTGTGCAATTTACTTTAACTGCAAATCATTTCATAGCAAACTGTTTCTTCTCCTCTTGCTTTCACTATGCTTACGCTCTCATACGTTCAAGTTGTTATCTTTCCTAATCGATTTTCATCAAACGTACAAAATATTTTACAAAATCGAAGAATTTTACGTTGTACTAATTTCTCTTATTGTCACTTTTGATCATAACAAACTTGAGATGAAGTATTTTGGATCAATGGTTTAGACTTAATTGACTGTGACAATTAATATCAAAATCGATCTAGATGGAACCCACTACTCATGGATGGAAACCTATAATTAGACACAAAAATATAATATTAAATATAATACGGAGATTCGAGTAGAAAAATACTAAAGATACACCGTGTTTACCTCCTATACAAAATCTCTATACTGCTCAGTTTTCCGATTACCTAGATCAAGGGATATAAAATAGTGTCGTGCTGAGTTGGCCAATAATGGCAAACAAAGTACGGAAAGGTGAAGTTTGACCTATATTACGATCGAGTCAAGCTCAAAATACCAAACCCTTCACCAACTGTGTTTAATCTCCACTTCATGACCATCATAGATAGTTATCATGTTATGCTGTCATGTGCCCTTTAACTAGCCACTTTAGTGGTCGGGGCATATCTACCAAATATTCTTTCCTGATGGCAATGACATGTGATGTCAGAGAACAAAGTATCCCATGGCGATGACGTGCGTCGATTGTTCATATCGGCACCTCTCGTTTGAGCCATCTCAGATCATCAAAAATTTCAACCAACATAGACTGAAGTTGCTCCAAACTTGCAAATTTAGTTTATAACAGCTATGCGGGTGGCAATATATTATAGAATGCAGAGAATGGCCTAAAATTGTTGTTGGATAACAAAATTAAAGCAGTTAATTTACCAAGAAACTGCCGAAGGTTGACAAGCTGTGTAAGTTTGGACATCGACAAACTACAAGAAATTAAATTTGAAATAGTTTCAAAACAAACAAGAATTCCCATATCTGACTAATCATCTGAGAAAATAGGGTGTTACAACAGCATACAAACAACAAACGGTATATAAACCAATCCTCAGGCCTCCCAGATACAGTTGATACCCTAACCAGAATTTTTATTGAACTATAACAATTGGAGATAGAAACAACAGTTAGTCTACCAGTAAGTGTCGTTGGCAACCAAGCTAACAAGTCGACCTGCCTCGATAGACAGACAGAAACATAGGAAGTAACAGGAATTGATACACAGCTTTGGAAATCTCTATCCTGGCAATTCTTCAAGAAAGAAAAATGTCTGAAATGTAAATAATAAGTTTTGAAGAATGTGCTGCAAAAGACCTCGAGGAAGTTTAGGGCATTTGACATGCACTAGGCATATTATTCCACGGGTACGAATCGAGCCCAAATCCCTGCATGACTCCAGATGATGTTTCAGCAGGTACAGGTTTGTACTCGTTGCACATATCTTGACCCAAAAGTATTGATATCGCATCATTGAAGACAGAATGGTCTAATGCATTTTGAGAGCTATTTTCAAGCCAAGCTGATCCAAGTAAAGCATCAGGCCTAAAGGACTCTCTACAGTGTGAAATGTCTTTCTCCCCCAAATTGGGAGAAGAAACATGTTCAGCATCCACCAAAATACTGTCTAAGTCTGCAAAAACAGAAAAAAGAAGAAAGAATTTTCTAGATGTCCTTTACTAAAGAAAATAAAACAGGAAACATAATTTTTACCAGCACAAAAATAATAAGGTAAAGGAAAGAGGGAAAAGAAGAATGATACGATTGTGATTCATGCTTACCTGAAGGAGCCAGAGGATGTGGAAACTCAGCTAACAAATTGCCACTGATCAGAGGGGTGCCCTCATTGAATACAAAAGCAGCAGAACGACCCAAGGGCGAAACTGGATCTTTGTGTTCCACCAATTTCGAATCATTGATACTTAACTTTGGACCATCTGCCAACTCAGCTGGTGTGATAAAAGAAATTGAGATCTTCTCAGAGGGTTCTTTCTTTGCACTGCTTAATACATGCGCTTCGTGTAGCAATGCTTCCAACAGACCACTTTTCCTTGGTGAAACACAGTCAGTTTGCAATGAGACAGTTGGGGGAGATTTGACATATGTATTGACTAAATCAAAAGGTGTGGATGAACATGCAAGCCAACTATTACTATCAGTTTCCGTATATTGGAGTGAAGGGAGCTCCAACTTCAGAGTCCCAGGAATGAGACTAGAAGCAGAGAAGGTATCATTTAGAGAAGCACAGCTACCAGGGATTGCACCTCCATGATGTGCCAGACTATCGCTGCTGGAATCAGGATCATAGAGACAACTTAATCCAAATGACTCTTGCATCTTTCCTGAAGGCTCAAAAATAACATTATCCAATCTAGGACACCCACCATTAACAGTACCATTTGAAGCAGGGACTATGTTTTCAGTCTCAACAGGACGCTCAACACAACACACTGTGGGATTTGGCAATAGGAGGATAAAGGGGCAAACCAGCACGTTGGCGTCTCTTTATTCGTGTATTCCAATAGTTCTTTATCTCATTATCAGTGCGGCCAGGCAGCTGAAGAAGAATTGAAATAATTTACAGATTCATGATAGAAGACACCAAAACCTAAAATTATAAGCTTAAATTATAACAATAAAAAAATGTCAAAAACAACAAAGAAGGTGAACTTGGAACTTCAATCATTCAAATTAATCGGAAAGAGTATCTCAAGTGAGATACACACAAATTAGTGACAGCATCCTACTCAAAAAATTTAATGTAGATAGATGATGTAGTTATAAATATAAATATACATATACATCTACATATACATATACATACATACATATATACATATACATACTATATATATATATATATATATATATATATATATATATATATATATATATATATATATATATATATATATATATATATATATATATATATATATATATATATATATATATATATATATATATATATATATATATATATATATATATATATATATATATATATATATATATATATATATATATATATATATATATATATATATATATATATATATATATATATATATATATATATATATATATATATATATATATATATATATATATATATATATATATATATATATATATATATATATATATATATATATATATATATATATATATATATATATATATATATATATATATATATATATATATATATATATATATATATATATATATATATATATATATATATATATATATATATATATATATATATATATATATATATATATATATATATATGTATATATATATGTATATATATATACATATACATATGTATATATATATGTATTACATATACAACATACATATATACATATACATACTATATATATATATACATATACATATATATATACATATACATATGTATATATATATGTATATATATATACATATACATATTATATATATGTATATATATATGATATATATATATAATATATATATATAATAACATTTTCAAGGTGAATGAATCAATTTAGTTAATACTTAATTTAAAATCATAGAAGATATCCTTAAGATCTTACAAAGTGGATAACAAATAACCCATTCATTAAGAAGGAAATTACTTGTAGTGATATAACACTCATAGTATTAACAGCCACTTATATTAAAAATTATTATTATTTTAATTTCATTAAACATAGTTTGATGTATTATAAGCATAATATGCATAACTAAAAATGCTCCTAGTACAATCAAATATAAACATTTACGAAAACAAAGTTCTCCAAAGAAGTATCAACGGAATATCTACTGGATACCCAATAAGTATTCATCTTTTTAGTGGCTATTTGAATCAGAAAACATGAGGTAGCATCAATTTTGTAAGCAGAAAGTACCTAGAAGCATGCTATTCAAATGTATTAGATATGATGAATATTGCAAACAATTTGAACCATCAGTATTTTGTAGTTAAATAAAAATGTAGTAGAAAAAACTTAACATGTGGTTTAATGCATATGACCTTAAGATATGGATAGATATATAGCATAGTTAAGACATAGGTCTGACTCCTTGAGAGTGTAGCAGCCAACTAGAATCTTCGAGATGCTGCATGGCATTAGCTAGCTGTCAACCAATACTGATGATATGGCAAGTCATGGTCAGTTTGGTAAATTCTAGAATATTTGACCTTACAACTACGGAAATATAACATCTAAAGATGTTAACAGTGGACTATAAACTCTTAAAAACTTACACATTGCATAGTCAATCAATCTGAGAAAATGAAAGAAGTCTTGAAACCATAGGAAAACCAAGTGATGTAGAACAAGGTAGCGAAGTAGAGAGAAAGAGAACCAGAAAGCAAGAGAGCAAGAGGAGTGAGATTAGAGAGGAGAGTAAGAAACTAGAAGAGAGAAGATGCAAGCTTTTTTCATTCAAATCTTAAGTGTTTCATCCAGTAACAAGCTCCATTATATATAGGGGTCTAGGATCTTAGTACAATCATTGAAGGTAATGATTCCCAAGAGTAATCTCCTAGGAAACTTGTATGCCTTTTAGAAATCCAAAATGTAACTTCTAGGAGACTAAATAACTTTGAAACAATTTATCACAGCAGAGAAGTAAAATGCACTTAATACAAAAGTAGAGTCTCAAGGTTAGCACCTCGAAAGTCCAAAATGCTTTTCAATTTTTCACACAAATCTTAGTCTCTAAGCCAATTAACTGATGACTTTTTGCTGATTTCTTTTCCTAGAATAAACTCTTCTGAAATCTTCTATAAAGCTAGATAGTTCTCCTTCACCAAGTCCATATTGAACCAAACGAAGCGAAAATCTAAAGGTGAAACCAAGCCTGGCTCATCAAACCTAATGAACCAGCTGAACAAACATGCACTTTCCTTGTTTATAATGTTTATAATCAAATCTAATAAAAAATAATGCAGTTTCTATGTCAAGGTTAACATCAGAGGACAAAATGTTCCTGCTTAACATAACAAAGTAATGGATAATAGCTATTTAAAGTAAGATCACATGATTGATTGTTTCATATATTAAATAGAAATTCAAGTTTCTGCTAAAAGTTAAGATATTCTTTATAACCTACCGTAGTTTGCAATATTAATATGGGATTGAGAATGGTTAACAATGATAAAATCAAGATTAAAAGGATAAAATAGTAAAACTAGTAAAACACTAAAAGGATATAAAACAATATCTGAGATTGAAGAGAGCCCCCTAAGGAATTTAAATTAATTATGAATTGTATAATATCTTCCTTCTCTGTAAGTCACATCTCTATTTCTTTAAAAATTGATGACTACTGTTTGCCATATCTTCACCTCTCCTCAAATCATTTCTATCTTACACAATGGTGGCAAACGAACATTGTATTAATGGCGTGTGACAACAACAACAATGGTTGCAATGAGTATAAAATGCTGTAGAATTGACAATAACTAATTTGTTTCTGATAAATTTCTGGATGTAAGGTTGAGAAATAAACCAAAATTGGATCAGTCTTGGACAATGATGATATTGATCATCGTTTATTAAAATTGGCCAACACTGCAAATTATGAACCCTACAAGCCTGTTGAATGAAATTGGCCCTCATTGGAACTAATAAAAAGAGACAAGTTTCCAGCCTAGGCTTGTCAGTCAGCTATATTCTTAACCTAGGCTTTTTTTTTTAATGGATAGGCTTCTTAAGCTAGCAAGACTAAACAATATTTTCACTTACCACAGGGACTAAATGAAATAAACAAGATCAAAATGGGGTTTAATAGTCTTCATTTCGTTGCTAGTCAATGTTATGATGTGACCCGGACCAGAAACCCGTGTTACCATATTCCTTCAATCAGAGAAGGGTTCTTGATTCAAACAAGAGGAAACAGATTATTAGCTCAAACAACAGATAGAGCAAAGAAGAGGCTCTTATTCAAGTAGGATTTCTTTATAGCTAAAACAAGAAAACTAGTGAAAATCACCAAAGTTGTAACATGAATCTAATAGGTGGGGAACTTGTATTTGAAGACTGTTAAGCATCTTTTTGGTAGGATTTGTGGGGTGATGGAAATTTTAGACAGAAATCCTTTATAAATTCCCTCGTGTTATAGCTATAATAAATTAATGCTAGTTTACAAAATCCCTTGGGGCATATGAGTTGAATAGTTATATATTTTTTTTGTTACTCCAGTGAAACTATGTATTTTATTCGTTAATTGAGGTAGAGATGCTCTTGCTGTAAGCATCTTCTAACAATTTGGTGACAGCTTATTCATCCTCACAGACATCATTGATAACCTATAATGACTACCATGGAATACCGTGGGAATCTACACATCACATCCATATTCCTTTTGACTCTATAGCAGAGTCATTGTTACAAAGGATTGCAATGGATCTTGATACATACCTTATAATTCTTCTGCACTTCTCCCTCAACCATTCTAGAGGTATTGGATTCTTACTACTAATATTGATAGGAATTCTCAATTGGATGGTTAACTAGCCATGCAAAACACTGGGCAACAAGCACAATACAGAAAGCTCACTTTTGCACAAAAGAGACATCTAGTAATCCCTAAAACACCAAACTAATATTTACTGATCTGACGGGTTATCAGTACAGATTAGTGTGAACTAAGTGGTATACCCGGTATTGGACTTGTACCAGCCATTGATTTAAAAAGGCGCTCGGGCGCTCGCCTAGGCGCTCAGGCGAGGCCCGAGCGCCTCGCTTCATTTCCAGGCGGCATGCTTCAAAGAGGCGCCGCCTGGGTTCTCGCCCGAGCCCAAGCGCCGAGCACTTCGGGCGAGCGCCTAAGTTAAACCAGGTAATCGAACCAGCGTTTTAGGTCTGGTTCGATCTCCGGTGCTTTAGTTGGTTCAATCGAACCAACTAAAGCACCGATATCAGCGTACTTTCCCAACCCTTAACTTGCTCGCCGTTCACGCCAGTGATTTAAAAAGTGCTAGGCACCAAAAGGCGCTAAGGTCCAAAAACACCCGAGGCGCTAGGCGCTCGCCCGAGTGAAGCGAGACGCTAAAATATAAAAATATATATATAATTAATAAATATAATTATTTAAAAATTTTAAATAAAAATATGCTATTAAATTAAACAAATTAACAATATTAAAATCAAAATAATATATTATTAATCTAATAAATACAAATACTATTATTAGTATACTGTTAACAGTATACAGAAGGAGAAGAAGAAAGAGGAGTGTAAGGGGGTGCTAATTGAGAAAAGCGGCAGCGGCACGTAAGGAGACAGCGACAGCGGGAGTGTAAGGAGACAGCGACAGCGGGAGTGTAAGGAGACAGCGACAGCGGGAGTGTAAGGAGACAGCGACAGCGGGAGTGTAAGGAGACAGCGACAGCGGGAGTGTAAGGAGACAGCGACAGCGGGAGTGTAAGGAGACAGCGACAGCGGGAGTGTAAGGAGACAGCGACAGCGGGAGTGTAAGGAGACAGCGACAGCGGGAGTGTAAGGAGACAGCGACAGCGGGAGTGTAAGGAGACAGCGACAGCGGGAGTGTAAGGAGACAGCGACAGCGGGAGTGTAAGGAGACAGCGACAGCGGGAGTGTAAGGAGACAGCGACAGCGGGAGTGTAAGGAGACAGCGACAGCGGGAGTGTAAGGAGACAGCGACAGCGGGAGTGTAAGGAGACAGCGACAGCGGGAGTGTAAGGAGACAGCGACAGCGGGAGTGTAAGGAGACAGCGACAGCGGGAGTGTAAGGAGACAGCGACAGCGGGAGTAGCAATTCGGGCGAGCGCCTAAGTTAAACCAGGTAATCGAACCAGCGTTTTAGGTCTGGTTCGATCTCCGGTGCTTTAGTTGGTTCAATCGAACCAACTAAAGCACCGATATCAGCGTAACTTTCCCAACCCTAACCTTGCTCGCCGTTCACGCCAGTGATTTAAAAGTGCTAGGCACCAAAAGGCGCTAAGGTCCAAAAACACCCGAGGCGCTAGGCGCTCGCCCGAGTGAAGCGAGACGCTAAAATATAAATATATAATTAATAAATATAATTAGTAAAATTTTAAATAAAATATGCTATTAAATTAAACAAATTAACAATATTAAAATCAAAATAATATATTATTAATCTAATAAATACAAATACTATTATTAGATACTGTTAACAGTATACAGAAGGAGAAGAAGAAAGAGGAGTGTAAGGGGGTGCTAATTGAGAAAAGCGGCCGCGGCAACGACAGCAGGAGCAGGAGTGTAAGGAGGCAGCGGCAGTAGGAGTGTAAGGAGGCAGCAGTAGCGGAGCGGGAGTGTAAGGAGACAGCGACAGCGGGAGTGTAAGGAGGCAGCAGCAGCGGGAGCGGGAGTGTAAGGAGGCAGCAGGAGCGAGAGCGGGAGGAGCGACAAGCGACGACAACGGCAGCGGCAGCAGGAGCGGGAGCAGGAGCGGCGAGCGGTGACAGCGGCAGCGGTAGCGGTAGCGAGTGGCGACAGTGGCAAGCAGCGGGAGCGGGAGCGGCAACGAGCAGGGTTAGGGTTGGGCAGCGACAACTGATATCGGTTTTAATTGGTTCGATTGAACCAACTAACCACCGGAGACCGAACCAGACCTAAAATCCTAGTTCGGTCGCCTGGTTTAACCCAGGCGCTCGCCCAAAGCGCCCAGCGCCTGGGCTCGGGCGAGCGCCCAAGCAGTGCCTCTTTGAAATGCGTCGCCTGAAAGTGAAGCGAGGCGCTTGGGCCTCGCCTCGCTTCGCCCAAGCACCTTTTTAAGTCACTGGTTCACGCTACCACTACTCGCTTTTACCGCTCCTGCTGCTACTATCGCCGCTCCCGCTCCCATTGCCGCTGCCACTGTCGTCGCTCGCCGTTGCTGCTACCGTTGCCGCTCCTACTTTTCTCAGTCAGCACCCTCGATCTTCCCTTACACTCTTCTCTTCTCTTTCGCTTCTCTTTCAAAAATATACTGTTAACTATATACTAGTAACAATATTTGTATTTTTTAGATAGCATATTTTTATTTAAAATTTTAAATAATTATATTTATTAATTATATTATATATTATTATATGTTAGCACCTCATTTTGCTCAGGCAAGTGCCTGGGCGAGCATATAGCGCCTCGAGCGTTTTTGGACCTTGAATACAATAGCATATTTGGGCGCTTTTTAAATCACTGGTACCAGCCAATACCACCTGGTATGCCCATACAGGATCGTTCCTGCTCAATACAAGGTTGGCACTGCCATATACAGATTATATTCTGAATAGTTCCAGTTTTTACTCTTTTTTTTTTAATTTTCTAGGCTTTTTTTTGTCTACTTCAGTATGTACCAACATACAAACACTCGGTACACTAGTTCGGGCAGATACCTTATTGGTCCGATGACCAATGCAGTGTCAATACATGAAATTGTGAACCTTGGCTTTAACTTCTATAATATATTTAACATGACAGGATAGTCATATAATTAATGTTCAGGCTTGCTTGAATATTGAGGTTTATTATCTACGTCTTCCATACTTATCTTAACAACTCAAGCATCCTAGATATAAAAAATTGATTAATTACACAAGCACAAAATGTGCAAAGTCAACAAGATTTGTTTTCCTGCCCAACTGGTCATCAGGCATTTGGTTTATATGGAAAGTCTGCCTTTGTATGCTTTAAAGATCATTTGCAGATGAAGAATGAATAAGGTGCCAATTTACTAAGTAACTTGATATCTTGCAATTAAACGTTATATCTCTTGACCAATAATACATTGATTTGCTTGTTCTAAACCTTTAAAATGATTATCTTGAGTAGACTGGCTCCAATATTCGCTTAGATTTTACCTGCAGTTGCCATTAATTGTTTGAACCTTGAAGTATTGCCATACAACTTCTATCTGGAAGAGACCCATAAGATATAAAGAAATTATTATGACTAAGTCCATGATTGAAGCACATAGAATATTGTTCTAATTATTATTGCACATTGAAATATACCAAAAGCACATGATATCAAGAAGTCGAACATGAACAAGTAGGAAATAAGAAAGGTATCAAGTCCCTGAAATGGGAATCACCATAAACACTAAACTCCTATTTAGAATAGGTTTAATCATCAGAGGATCAGTAACACCAAAGGTTTTGAGACAGGTTCCAACTTTAAGGGATTAAAACTAGGATAGAAAAGGGAGTTGGGTGAAGAAGAGAGGAGATAGGATTTCACTGTCAGACTACAACTTGAGCAAGTTGTTAACCTTACAAAAAAATTAAACTAATTAAAGAAAGAAAGAAAAGAAGAAAAATCTCAAGATGCAGTAAATGTATACTAAACTTGTCAAAAAGGGTATTGAACCTAGTGTAATCTTATATGAAAATATAAGTCCCCTGGCTCAGCTTGATATTTACTGAAGATGAGAAATTGGAAGACATCTAACATGGCATTTGAAACATTATAAAGTATATCAAATATATGTCCCATCGTTGCTAGTCTTCTATCAATTGTTAGTACTTCATACGCGCCTAATTTAACAAGAAAATTGCATTAATAGTTGTTTATGCCAAAGGAAATTATCATGACAATATTCAGCAAAAGAGTTTTCCATGGCGGAAGCATTAGCAAATGAAGAGCTTTATAGGACATTCTGAACAAACACATCATACTTAAGAAAGAAAATCAAAGACTTACATATGCAGCCATCCGAGCCCATTTGTTTCCCATCTTAGCATGGAGTTCAATGATCAACTGCTCCTCTTCTGGTGTAAAGGCACCTTTCTTTAAATTTGGCCTGAGATGATTAGCCCAGCGTAAACGACAACTTTTGCCACATCGAGAAAGTCCTGTGTGCTTCTGAACAGCATTCCAGTTTCCCTCGCCATGTTTTTTAACATAGTCCACTAAGATTGCATCCTCTGCAGAAGTCCAGGGTCCCTTCTTCAAAACCTGATTTCCTCCATTCAATGAACCTGAACTGTTGCCTTCTTCAATTGATGGTGAGTCGATCTGGTCCTTTGGTATCATTCTCTTGTCGTTATCATTTGGCAAGCTATTCATTTTAGAACCTAAACCCAGAAATAGTTTATAAATGTTCGAATCATATAAGCAATGAATGAAATAAGGACAAAATGGGTGAATAGTAAACAATGGAGTAAAAATAAAATTTCGGAAGTCACCAAACTCGGCAAATACAACCACAAAAAGAGAGGGATCAAGCAACGACGCTAAAATGAACATACCGCGAGCAGAAATTAATCACAACTTGTAAGACGTTCAAAGCAATAAAGAACAAGAAAAGAAAATGAAGCTTCACGAACAAGAAGAAAAGGGACACAATACAATGGCAGAAGATTAAAGCCCAAAGCTTCCAAGAGAGATCTAATTGTCTATCAAGAAACCTTAGTGCACATCAAATTAGTTTGCTACGGAGTAGGCAGAAAGAAAGGGATTCATAAACAAAGTGATATTTAGAAAATTCTGGAGCAACGTCAAGGTTGAATCAGCGAGAAACCCAGCTTCAACAATTCTTAACCAAGGAACAAAAGTACTGACATCAATTAAAAATTTCGGTCATTTCGCATCGACCAAGATGCGAGGACGCCAAAAATGGATGCCCCCAAAGCGTCTACTCCCTTTCAAATCGCAAGAAGGCAAAAAGAAAAATTCACCATCCAAATTGTTTCTTAGAACAGAATCGAATACAAAAAGGATCACGAGGTGTGGAAAAATCAAATCGACGATGATCCACTACGCATAAAATTGTACCTTTCAGCAAACTGAACCTCGAACCGCACCTAATCCATCTTCCCTAAAAGCACAAAATTCAGCAAGAAAGCGCCCCTCGGAAGAAAAAGAAGGAAAGATCAAGAAGCCGTCGGAAATCAGCACAAGCAACAAAGATGAAAGCAGCTTCAACCAAATCAACCCTAATAACCCTACTCCAGCTCGGAAAACCAAATCAGCTGGAAAACCCGGACAAATGCGTGCATAGGCAAGGGAGATGGAGGGGAAGTACTCCAAGTTCGAAACTTGGAACGCCCAATTCGTCGAAGATCCGAAGAATTACCCCGAAGGAGGAGGGGAAGGAGAGAAGGTCGGAGATTTAACCAAATCCGCCCGAGATACACGAGCGCGAGAGCCGGAAACGGGAGGGATCGCTCTCTTTTTGTTCTCCCCTCTCTTCTCTCTCACACACTCTTAAAGTGACTGCGTATTTATTGGGCGTTTTCACATATCTATCCTTTCAATCTTTAGAATAACACAATGCTGTTATAAATTTTAATATATATATCCCTCTATATATTTTCACTCTCTCCAGTCAGCTGTAGTTAAAATGTCAATTAATAATACAAGTTACAAATATTTTAATAATTAAATATTATAATTTTTATTTTATTTCATCCACCCCACTTGCCGTATGTTTTGCTTATAAAAGAAAAATTATTATTTTAAATAATACCTCAAACAGAGAATTAAATCTGGTAAGAAATATATTACAAAGGGTTGGAGTTCGCATAGAACCATCCGATTGAACAGGTATATTAATTTTAATTAGAGTTCCAATACAATTTGATGGATAGAATTTTCATATTTCTTTAAACATATATTTAGAAGGGTGAGTACAAAAAATCATTAAATATGAAGGATATATATATATATATATATATATATATATATATATATATATATATATATATATATATATATATATATATATATATATATATATATATATATATATAATATTGCCTATGCAAATGGAATTTGGTGGCGTCGGGTTTCAATGCAATTCTCGCGTTTCAAGAGGATAGACATATAAAGAGGATAGAGAAAAGGTAAAGAGCAAAAGAAAAATTATATGAAAAACTATACTATAGAGGGGCTAATGTGCTTAAAAACCTTCGCATGTTGATTTTGCAGGAGAACAAAATGGGGAATAAAGACATGCGACTTGCCGGGGCAGTAACTCTTAAGAACCTTATTTGTTTATGGGACCTGCTCAAATTAATCAAAGACATTTCTTTTCTAGACAAACATGTAATTTGTTTTGTTACTTGTTTAGCGAGGGCGGAGGGGAAGGTAAATCTCCTTACTTTATTAAAAAAAAATCTTTAATAAAGTTTTAATTGCCTTATATTTATTGTTCTTATTCTTTCTTTTTAATAAAAAAATAAGATAAAATTATATATATATATATATATGGCTTGAAATTTAAATTTAGTATATGTACGCTCACATGCCTAAAAATATATAGATATATTCATTGTCGTTAAGATTAATTAGCTAACCACAAGCACAGTAACACTAAAATTTTATTTGATCTTAATACTTTTATGGGTTCTAAAACGTAATGCATCGAAGGATAAAAAGTAATAAAAGTTTTTAAATATTTGATTAATCGGATTCTATGAAGGTCTAAACCGCAACTGTTTTTATTTCTATTGAGATATTATAGCGGTTAGTATAGTTGATAGATCTCATGTTCTCTCGATAACTATCAATGCACTCTATATTTGAAAGATACATTATTTTTGTCTCCATCAAGATATCAAGTGGCTAATAAATATACCATGGATAGGTCTCATATTTTCTCGATAAACAATATTGATGCAAAGTGGGTGATAGGACCGGTAGTAAGAGCTACTCAACGCATGCCCATCACTCATTGGATGCAATGGAGTGACCGAACCCAACATTAGAAGACTATGACCACAACTTCGTTCACGTCGGTGTCTTTCCCTTTCTTTTTCCTTTTTATTTTTGGGTGTGCGCAGTGGGCCGCGTAGTAAATAGTCCGAGAAACTATAGGGACAAGTAATACTAATCTAGAAATGC